>JAUMHE010000067.1:15390405-15414391 GCA_032359235.1 Enteromius mattozi
AAATCTGCAAAAATGTCAACAATTCTGTGTTTTTCTGTCAATATGGGGTGCTGTGTGTACATTAATGAGGAAAGAAATTAACTTAAATGATGTAGCAAATGGCTGCAATATAACAAAAAATTTAAGTGAATACTTTCCGTACCCACTGTATATGACCCTTTGCTACTTAATTTTACATTAGTTAACATATACTTTCCTTTACTTTACCAATTAACTAGATTCATAGTAAATTAGTCAATATGTGCCATGTTCAATACAGCAGCATCTTAGAGATCTCTAATAAGTTAAATAGCATAAGTTATTCCTCCACCACATGTGTGTGACATCATTAACAATGGCCCTATGTTGTTAAACTAATGTGGTTCACACGATGGAGATGTGACCGTGTTCAGGAAACAGTCATGAGCTATATTAGTTCAGGAAATGCACCCTGCTGTCTAAGCTACACAAATTATATGGAATTCAATGAAGTCAATAAAGGCAACTAAAAACTCTTGTTATTTTTTTTTTTTTTATGTTTACGGACAGGAAACATAATAAATGGAGTATTAAAAAGAGAGAATAACAAATCTGAAATTTAAATGGAGAAAAGCCTATTGTATGACCATATACATCTGCAAATTTCAGAATCATGAAATGTTTAAAGGGGTCCTAAAACAGGCAGGTTTGGCCAATCTCATGTTAATCTTGAGTAGTAGTGTATAGTGTAGTATTGCATTCTTCATATCTCCAAAATGTCTTTAGTTTGTATTATATTTATAAAAGAATGATACAGCTTTACGATTCTCTCCGGAAAAAGCCGAGCTCCTGGAGGCGTGCTGTGTGGGCGGAGCTAAAGAGTGATGAGTACTTGAGCGGTTTCCACCTACAAAACGCGTGATGCCGTTTCACTTACCGTCTGCAGTTCTGAATCATGACCGGGATCTTTTATAGATGAGGTTCTTTTGGAAAGCTTAACAAGGTTATCTTTCCCTTACAACCAAAAGTGCGCTTCTTTAGAAAGGTAAAGTACATAAAGTGTGTAAAAACTTTGCTTTACTTTAGAGAATATAAAATAAATATTCTCTCATAAAATAATTTGACATAATATTAACACTTAATGACATTTTAATGGCAAATTCAATTTGTTCCACTGTACTTGAGGTCAAGAAAAGTATTCATGACACTGTCATAAAATAATCTGACATAGTGTGAACTCTTAAATACGTTTTAATGACAAATTTAAACCCACAAGATCCAGGGGGAGTGGTTCGATCTGGAGCCAACTCCTCACACCTTACATATAACTAAACCTACCCATCTCCACCCTTAAACCTACCAATCTCCACTCCCTAGATGTGGATCCAACCACGCCCCCCTGGATCTTGTGGGCTGCAGCGAGCCCTACTTGCATGACAAAGACACTGACAGGTTATGTCAAGTTGTCATAACAAAGTCATCTCAAACATTGTCATCTTTGTATTAAAAATGACTTAACCGAGTGAATGACACTTAATGACAGTTGTCATAAACTTGCATTAAACCTCCTTCATATTCATGATGTATGTCATGTCATGATTATGAAGGTGTCATGTCAGTCTTATGCACACTTTTTCAAGTAAAGTATTCCCAATAATACTGATTTCAGTTGCACTGCCCTCAAGTTTCTGAAACCACTTATAGTGTTTTCTAATTACCTGCAAGTTAGCACAGATCAGAACCTGAACTGTCTGATATGAGTCACTCCTCCTGAGAATGCTCATACTTTTGACTTTTATTGTGTTTTCTTATATAATTAAATTACTTTGAAGCATCAATTTCTCCACATTTACCATTTAAGTGCCTAATGCACACACACAAAAAACATGATTTCTGAAAACTGTTAAAACAGTTTGATTATGTTTGCATGTATGTATATAATCAACACTGCTTCAGACGAATGTGATCTCTTCAAAACATGAAATTCTCTACCTTGCAGCTGACCATCAGCAGTCAGTTTTTAGCTCTGTTCAAACAGGAACTCGACATCACCCACTGAGGTAAAAATATCTAAACCTCTCTCCAGCCATCTTACAACCTGCCCTCAATCACCTCACGCCTTCACACCATTATAAAAGAGTGAAGGTGGGAAGGAGAAAAAAGAGAAAAATGCTTCTACAGAAATCTGTTTTATTGACTTTGTGCAACGTTAAGTTCTATATCTGCAATATCTGAAATTCCACCAATTCATTCCTGAAAGAGAAGTGTGTTTCCTAACAGGTCACTCATTATCAGAAGATGTGACACGGGACATCCAAGGAGAATCAAGGCTGGTCAAGGAAGCATTGGGGTCTTTTGTTATCTTTGTGATCCAGAAAATCTTCAGCAAAAGCCATTTTCAGCACCAACAACAGAGACTGTTTGAGCTTCTTCCTAAAACAGACATTTGTTTTAATTTATTCCTCAAATCTGATTGGTTGACAAGGATGTTGTTCCAGCATCATAAAATGGATGACGTGATATAATGTTGCATTGCTACCTGATCTCATGAATGTGCATAGCCTATAAATAGTCAAATAAAAATGAAAACTTCTGGTATAGATAAGAAAAATGGACTTTGGTGCATTTGCTACGCAGTGGGTAGGATTGTGGGGTAGATGCATATGTATGTCTCATGCACGTCAACAAATTTCCTATCATATGCATGCAAAAACTGCGTAGGCCTATTTTATGCACCCCAAACACATCATATATACGCCAGAGTCCCTTTTTGCATATCAGTAGCACGAGTTTTCATTTTTGTTTGTCGTACTATTTATATGTATTTTCATGAGACCGGGCTGTGCATTAAACAAGGCAGCAAGATTTAGCCAGAGTTTCTAAACATTTTACCCCAAAATAGAACAGAGTGATCAGCTATTTCACTCGTATAATGCAGTTTATGACTGTATGTTTTGTTCAGCCTCATTTGTATAAGTCATAAAAGTGCAGTTTTCAAGGTAAGAAAGCCAAGTCATAATGGCTTGGTTTTTCATCCTGGCAGCCTGCAGGCATAGAGATAGGGATGTCTTTTGTTTGGTTTTAAACTCTGAAGTCCAGATGATCCTCAGTGAAAGCGGTCTCCAGCACCAGCAGCAGAGACTGTTTGAGCTTCTTCTTATACTCATCACATGTGAACACATAGAGAAAGGGGTTCAGACAGCTGTTCAGAAAAACCAGGCAGTTCACTACAGCTTCTATTTTTAATAAAACCTCCTTAGCAGACTCACTCCACTGATTCTCCTTTGTACTTATGCAAAAAAACTTACGGATATGATAAGGAAGCCAGCATATAAAAAAGGCAAGGACCACCGCTATAATGAGACGATACGATCTGAACTGCTTCACCTTTTTGAGGGTTTTGATTCGCACTCCGATTGCTATATATGAAGATGCAATGATCAGGAAAGGGATGAGGAAGCCCACTATGAACCTATATGTGACTAAAGACTTGTAGGATTCTATAGAAGTTGGACAGTCAGAGATTCCTTCAGGCGCTGCTGTTGAGTGGATGATGACAGCGGGGATGCTGCAACCGATGGATAAAGCCCACACAATCTTGCAGAGGATTCTAGCTTTGAACAGGGTTCGATGATTCTGAGTCCACGCAATCAACCATGTGCACAGACATCGGTCCAGACTGATAGTTGTCAGCTGAAAAATGCTAGCATACATATTTAGATAAATCATGAAGTGGTTGAACCTGCTCTTGAAGCTCCAAGTTATCTTGCACAAGACTAAAATTAAGTTTATGATCAGAACTGAGGAGAAGATGAAGTCTGCAATCGCCAAGTTGAGGAACCAAATAGAGTTGACTGTCGTCTTCATTTTGTAGCCAGTCACAAATATGACAAGTCCATTTCCAATGAGACCCACAACAAGGATGGGCAAGTAAATGCATATTTGGTAGAAATCAATGCCCTCGGTCTGCACAGTGGAATTGTCTCTTGTGAGTATAGTCACATTATGTGGTCCAAAAGGAGTGACTGCTACCCAAAAATAAGAGAAAATAAGAGAAAAAGAAAAGTGTAAAAGTGTTGGTCTCTGGAATATGAAGTTTTTTATTGTACATTTCACATTTAACAAATTTCATTATGCTACAACAACATGCTATGTGAAGCACAGTTTCACATTATTTAACTCTTTCTTTCTTACTTACTTTTATTTTTATTTTTAAAGAAAATCCAACCATTTTCATCTGAAAGTGAGCATTTTAAAGAAAGTTCAGATTACAATAGTATTCTGTAATGGAATTTTAAACATTTATGAAATAAAAATGTATTTATTGTAGGTACATACATTTAAATAATATTTTCGGTATTTTCGCAACTGCTAAAACTAAAAACATGATGACATTTTGAAAAATAAAATATTTACCTACATTTTGTTGTTCATATTAAACATTGTATGAAGATTTCATTTTGTGTACATCAGTGGTCCCCAACTCCAGTCCTCGGGACCCACTGCTCTGCATGTTTTGCATGTGTTTCTTATCTGGCACACTCAGTTCAGTTTGTGGATCTCTCCCCTAATGAGCTGATAATCTGAATCAGCTGTGTTAAATAAGGGAGATACGCAATATGTGCAGAGCAGTGGGTCCCGAGGACTGGAGTTGGGGACCACTGGTGTAGATAATCAAATTAATGGAAAATAAATGAAAATAAAAGAAATTTGATTGAAGTAAAAAGACTATGTCTGAGACAGTAATGTACAAAATGGACAATAATTTACAATAAATAAAATAAACAAAATCAAGCAATAAATAATCAAGCCAATAAATAAGTAAAAAATATTTAAAAAAAACGAATTAAAGGATCCTTTTAAACAAAACAAAAGACAAATACAAAAGCTGAAACCAACTACTGCCGTTAAGGACACACCTTTATATGAAAAACTATTTCTGAAATCTTTCTAAATCGGCATTTTCACCAAGTTACATAGAATGTAAAATAATCAGCAGACACCAATTATGTATAAAATACACAAATTAGACTCTTACCCATTCCCTTTATTTTGTGTTGAAGACCATAAAACCTCTTTGGATGTTCTCTTTTCAGTTGAAGATGAGCTAATGATAAATTCCTCTTTACTTATGAAAGAGTGATGGAGTGATGAAGTAAAAAAAAGCTTCTACAGAAATCTGTTTGTGTAATTTTAAGTTCTATTTCTGAACTTCCTTCAATGAATCACGAATACAGAGAGCAATGTTTTCACAAAACAGCATCTTGGGTCACCATTAATTCCCATAGTAGTTTTAGTATACTATGGAAGTCAATGGTGACTAAAACAGCCTGGTTACAAACTTTTTTCCAAATATTTTCCTTTGTGTTTGATAGAACAAAGAAATTAATACAGATTTGGGACTACTCAAGGTTGATTAAATGATGACAGAGATTTCATTTTTGGGTAAATTATTTCTTTAAGGCAGTCATTGTCTGCAAAGGATTCTCAACAAAATATTAAAATTTAACATTTTTAATATTCATTTGTGCCGCTGAAAATGGGGGGACTTTGTATACAAATGGTTATAATTCCTAAGCCTTTTATGTTGTGTTTTGTTCAAATTAAAGAATAAAATATGCACTTCAATATCATCTTGACTGTTTATTTTTTTCATTTTGTTGTGGTGGCATAGGAGACCTTCAAAAAACACACCTTTATATGGAATCTTTCTAACTGACATTTTCACCCAGTTTCAGAGAATATAAAATAATAATAATATTCTTTCAGCAGGCACATAACATACACAAACTAGACTCATTTTCTTTATTTCTTCAGTCTGTGTTGAAGCCCATAAAACCTCTATTCATTTTTTTCAGTTGACAATGACCACCTGATGATAAATTCCCTTTACTTACTGTATGAGAGAGTGATGATGGCAAGGTGTAGAAAGAGTAATATGCTTCAACAGAAATCAATTTTTATTGAGTTTATGCAATGTTAAGTTCTATTTCTGCAATCTGAAATTCCACCAATTCATTCCTAAATGCAAAGAGAAGTGTGTTTCCTAACAGATGACTCGATATCAGAAGATACTATAATGTGACACGAGACATCCAAGGAGAAACTTTTACTGTACTGGTAAAATCCAGACATTTATTTTTGGGACACTGACTTCATTGATCACAAGTCTGCACATACACATTTGACACACTTTTATTTACAACACGCAATAATTCAATAATTGATCAATATTTGTAAGACAACAAGCTACTTTAGCTACTTAGAGATTGATTTAAGTATTGTTTTCTCATTTTTGGTCAGGGTTGGTCAAGGAAGCATTGGGGTCTTTTGTCATCTTTGTGATCCAGAAAATCTTCAGCAAAAGCCATTTCCAGCACCAATAACAGAGACTGTTTGAGCTTCTTCTTATACTCATCACACATGAACACATAGAGAATGGGGTTCAGACAGCTGTTAAGAAAAGCCAGGCAAACCACAAAAGGTGTTGTTTTAGATATTACTTCTCGAACATTGACATTCTGTGTATTCTCCACTGCATTTAATGAAATAAAACACAGTTTGTGAATATGGTAAGGGAACCAGCATACGAAAAAGACCAGAACCAGAGATATAATAAGACGGTAGGACCTGAGATGCTTCCCCCTTGTGAGATGTTTGACTCGCACTCCAATAGCTATATAAGAAGATGCAATGACCAGGAAGGGTATAAGAAAGCCCACCATAAATCTGTATATGAAAAGAGACTGTAAGTCTAGATACTTGGTGCAGAAATTGATGACAAATGGAATGCTACAGGCGATGGATAAAATCCACACAAACATGCAAATGATCCTGGCGCTAAGTAGAGTTCGTTTATTCTTTGCCCACACAATCACCCATGTGCACAGGCATCGGTCCAGACTGATAGCTGTTAGAAAAAAAACACTAGCAAACATATTTATCTCTGTCATGAAAGAGAAAAGCTTGGACAAAACGTAGCCCCGCGGCTTGCCAAAGATCAAGGCAATGCGTATGACTGGGGTGAAGGAGAAAAAGAAGTCTGCAATCGCCAAGTTGAGAAACCAAATGGAGTTGACTGTCGTCTTCATTTTGTAGCCAGTCACAAAGATGACAAGCCCATTTCCAATGAAGCCTAAGACAAAGATGATCAGGTAAATGCATATAGCGAAGATCTGGATGCTTGAAAAGCTCTCGTTCGCCTGTGTCACGGAGACACTGGTCAGATTATCATTTTCCAAACTGGTGCACGCTAAACAGAAAAGAGAAAAAAGTAGAGTGAGAATAAGTTCTGGAGCAAAACAACATGCAATAATACATTTTGGTTGATTAGCACAACTTTTTTTGCCAGATCTGGGCCGACACTGGTTGCTTTATGGGACACACAAATTCTATGGAACTCAATGAAGTCAATATACAGCAGATGAAGCACCTCCATCTGCTGATAATTTTTGACGTCTTTGGAGCTTAGCTCTCTAAGTTACATTTCATTTTGTTAAATATATAAATATATATATATATATATATATATTGGATGTTTACAGACAGAAAACTTAATGAATAGAGTATTAAAAGAGACTAACAAATCTGAAATTTAAATGGAGAGAAGCCTGTTATATGACCATACATCTGCAAATTTCAGAATCATGTGTAAATACAGAAGAACACCAACCGAACCAAAACTATTTTAAAGGTAAAGTACATAAATTGTGAAAAATAAGTAAAAATAATGCATTATTTTCCTCGAAGCAAACTTTGCCAGCTCTTACCCAAGATTAAAAATAATACTGATTGCAACTGCCACTATAATAGTGTTTCCTAATTAGCTACAACTTAGCACATGAGAACCTGAGCTGTCTGAGTCACTCTTCCTGAGAATGCTCATACACTCTATAGAAAAATTTAGAAAAATGGCCTTTTGTTAACAAGTAACTATGCAGGAAGTAATAGATAGTACTACATTAACACTTAACTTAATATTGTTACCTAATAGAGAAGCAAGATTAACTAAGCAGTAAGTAATAGCAAAAGGTAGTTCCTTATTAGATACTTGATACTTATTAAATAAAAATATCATTGAGAACTACTTGTGAACTATGACCAATTAATAAAGAATAAACAATTAATTACTGATCACATGTCTTAAAGGTGAACAATTGGGTTCTTAGTGGAAACTCATTTATTAATTTTATATCCCAAAAATAAGTTGGTTGACTGTCATGATTTGGCTAATGCAGGACACTACGGAATGCGCATCAGAGGGGATTTAGAAGTGGGTGCGCAAAGCCGACCGATAAAGAAGCGGGTATACGCTGTATATCAATCCTGCACTACACCACTGACTAACAACAGACCATGCACCAACATGCATCAAGAGATCCTGAGCTCAATGACAAAAATCTTGTACGATCTTGTAAGATAATCTCCCTTTACGCAGCACTGTACGCGTGATCGCCAAATCGAAAGTGAAAGTGGACAGCGCAGGCGCTCATCCAAAAGGATTTAAAGGATTTAACTTGGTAGCGGCTCCCTGATGTGCGAAAATTATATAAATTATTAGCAGGTTTGTGGGTGTGGGCGGGAGTGGATACATGCGTTGCAGGAAGAAAGCGGAAAAAGAAAAATATAGGACGCTCAACTGAATAGCATAACAATTGTGTGATTGGCTGTTAAGTAGTGTGGGGCCAGGGTGGGCCAAGCTTCTGATATGTATGTATATAATCAACACTTCTTCAGACACATGATATATATATCTGAAAAACATGAAATTCTCTCCCCTGTCCCCATCCACCACCTCCCACTAACTCTTTAACAGCTGACAACTTTGCTACATTCTTCACAGTCAAAACTAAAAGCATCAGCGGTCAGTTTTTAACTCTGTTCACACAGGAACTCAACATCACCCATTGCTAAAACTCTCTCCCCACCAATCTCTCCCATACTTTTTTTTGCACTCACACACAAACATACCTTTTCATAAAATAATTTTGGCTAACACCCACTGCAAACCCCCCAAAAACCTATAACACACTTGTAGACAATTACAGAGCTGTCTCTCTCCTTCCATTCATAGCGAAAACACTTGAATGAGTTTTTTGAATGTTTGAAACTTGTATTGCAAGCATTTCCAATTTTCCTCCATATGATGAATCACTAATTGGATTCATCAATTGTAAGTCATATGCTAATTTAATAAATGTAAATAAGTGTTATTTTTAACAATAATAATAATAATAATAATAAACAACCATTTTTAAATTGGAATACTGCACAAATGAAACTCTTACCCATGTTCTGTATAGCGTATTGTCAGTGCACAAAAACTTAATAATCAACAGCTGGAAACAGTGTCTCCTCGACTTATGTGAAAGGCTGATGAAGGATGTTGCATGTGCACCTTGTGGTTGATTAAGAATAACTGCATGACTTAACAGGGTATTTTTCTTTGGCCTATATATATCTCACAGCCAAAAGGAGAATGGCCAGTGTATTCATATATATATATAAGATATCTATCAGTGGTGTGCAGTGGTGGTTTTTTTTAAATGAGGAGGCAGTTATCGGCGGTGTTTTAAAATGTGGCAGTTTTATATATATATATATATATATATGTGTGTTTGTATTACGATCTCTAGCTCGAGTGCCCACAAACTGCATTATCTCTCGCCTCATTTGACACTGTTTGCCGCTTGATGTCTGGATTATTCTTGTGGTTTTGCCTCTGCCAGACCTGTTTGCTGTTTTCTCAATCCTGTCTGTTTGTTGACCACATCTTTCAATAAAGCACTGCGTATGGATTTGCTTGTTTCAGACCCGTACGTTACAGTGTGTATGCGTGCGTGTATGTATATATAGAAATGAATGTCCCTGTTACAGTTAATGTTTACACTAAGTGCAAATAGCTATTAAGATTCTGTTTACAGCTGGATTTAAATACTACTTATAGCAAACAGTGGCAATTATCTGCACCTCTGTATTCTAGTACGTTATAAAACAGTATGCAATAATAATATGTTTAGTGTAAATTATCATTTTAATTAAAATTATTAAATGGATGTCACCTTATTGGGACAATAAATCCATCCCTACACCTACCCTATCCCTACCCGATACTTTAAGTAACCCTCAACTTTTAGATGATTTCCTTTATTTTTATTGGAAATACATGCCTTTCCGACATGATATCTGATTTTAAAAAGTAGGGGAATAAAAAGTTGACCATCTGCGCCACTAGAGCTGTTTTTAACAGGTGAGTAGCACAGGTGGATACTATTAGAATAAGCTAGTGTTTTTTCTTTTGTTTTTTTTCTTTTTACATTCTCTGTAAACCCTCAAGATGGTATGCTTGACTGTAAACAACAAATTATTTTATTCTAGCTTCATGTGTTCTTTTTTTAAACACTTAAGTTTCATAAATAAAAAAAATAAAGAAATAAACAACATTTTGAACCAAAATCTGAAAAAAATATTTGTTTATTTGTAAATATTTAGAATTAAAATATAGATGGAGTCAATCAACGCCCCATAGCTTGACAGTAGTTATTACTTCTTCTTTGGTCAACATTTTATTCCATAACGTAAAATTGTTTTGATGCTGTTTGTTGTCTGAAGATTATGTTAGATTACATGTGAAATTCCTGGGGCAGTCGTGGCCTAATGGATAGGGAGTTGGGCTTGTCACCCAAAGGTCGTGGGTTCGAGTCCCAGGTCCAGCAGGGATTGTGGGTGGTGGGAGTGAATTCCCATCACTCTCTCCACCTTCAATACCACGACTGAGGTGAGACCCTTGAGCAAGGCACCGTTCCCCCAACTGCTTCCCGGATGCCGCAGCAATGGCTGCCCACTGCTCCGGGTGTGTGTTCATGGTGTGTGTGGTTGATCACTTCTCACTGTGTGTGTGCACGTTGGATGGGTTAAATGCAGAGCACAAATTCCAAGTATGGGTCATCATACCTGGCCACAAGTCATTTCACTTTCACTTAAAGCATCTCTTGGTTCGGTTCCTTCACTTGTGTAGGGCTAATGCACCCTACCTTATAACATTCAATTTCATTTTATTTCTGAGAAGTATATAGAGCCCATTAATGAAAAGTACATAAAAAGTAGACTAAAAGTACACTGTGCTAGTTTTTGAGTATACTAATACTACACTTGAATAAACTTGAATAAGCAAGAGAAATGGAGCTGCATGAAATGACAATGTTTTTTTCTGGTAACGACATCAAACCGGGCATGACACATCATGCTGTCTCTGAACTGCATGCAATAACTTCATCAAAAGAGAAGCTATGAAGTAAAAGCAGAATATGTTCCTCTTTTTGGTGTGACATTTGTTTTCTGAATAGCCCTGTGGTCTCAGAACTTAAGACATCACATAAAAACAGAAATACAATTGCCAGGCATTGACTCATAAAATGTAAAGAACAACTATTTGTGATGATCATAGGACAGATACATTAGTAAATCAGTAAATCAGACAGAACTGGAACCACCATCATGGCCCAATGATTGAAATCCATGGAAATATGAAGCAGCACAACTGTTTATGACTTATAATGATAAGAAATGTTTCTTGAGCAGCAATGATTTCTGAAGGACCGTGTGTAATTATGCTAAAATTCTTCTTTGCCATCACAGGAGTAATTATATTTTAAAATACATTAAAATAGCATTTTACATTATTCTAATGTTTAAAATTATCAGATTTTTATCAAATAAATGCAGCCTTGATAAACATAAGCAACCTCTATCAAAACCGTAAAACCTTACCGACCCCAAACTTTTCAAGAGTAACATATATTGTTATCGACTGCATGCATTTTCTTTTTATTTAATCAATGGCAGTTTTAGTTGTTTATTACCCTGTCTGTTAGTAACACTTTCTGTTTTGGTCATGCAGGTTCCTGGAAACAGTTTTACATCACTATAACCGCATTACTATCTTTTTTTTCTTTACATTAACTCATACATAACATCTTTAAATAGTTTTGTTTTAATTGTTTGAGTCAATAAACAACTTCACAATGTGTGGGGTTTTTTTAGTATTTTTATTGGCATTATGTTCAGAGAGTCGGATCTTTAGTTGTAGGCGACAGTCTGGTCAATCCATTGGCGGAGATAAGACACGCGGGCGTAGACAGCTGGGGCACGAACATTGCAGTCGGTGGTGCCCCAGGACACGATGCCCACCTGATACCAAACACCAGCGCTCTCGCACACCAGAGGACCTCCAGAATCACCCTGTAGTTCACAGACAAACCCATATACACACATCAGGACTAAAGCACTCCAAAACATCTTGTTCCCAAGATGAACAAAGCTTTTACGAGTTTGTAACGACATGGGGGTAAGTGATTAATGACAACATTTTCAGTTTGGGTTGGAGCAGCCCTTTAAGGCATTGGTCTCTATCTCAAAATTCCTGGAGGGCCACAGCTTTGCACAGTTTAGCTCCAACCCTAATCAAACACACAATCCAGATAATCAAGCGCGTCAAGATACTAGAAACATCCATAGAGGTGTTGATTTGTAACTGGTTGGAGCTAAACTCTGCAGAGCTGTGGCCCTCCAGGAATTGATTTTGAGACCATTGCTTTAAGGCAGGGCTGTCCAAACTTGGTCCTGGAGGGCCAGTCTCCAGCAGAGTTTAGCTCCAACTTGCCTCAACACACCTGCATGGAAGTTTCTAACATGCCTAGTAAGAGCTTGATTAGCTGCTTCAGGTGTGTTTAATTAGGTTTGGAGATAAACTCTTTATATACCTGGCAAGAGGAGACACCGGAGGCTCCAGCGCAGATCATGGCATCTGTGATTCTGCTCTGACCCCAGTATTGCTTGCACTGAGCAGGAGTCATAAGGGGCAGTGCGGTCTGCTGCAGGATACGAGGACTTGCTGTAAAAACAAAGCATATAGAAGAAAATTAAACCACTTTTGGTCATTTTAGAAGTCATGTGAATGTTTTAAGTGTTGTTGTTGATGATGATGATAAATGTACAGGTGGTTCCAGTTTTGCCCCATCCAGTGGTGACACAACGAGTGCCGGAGGGGATGCTGGTGGAGGAGGAAGCCAGGCACACAGGAGAGATACGGGACGTCAGCTGGGCTGGAGAGGACAGTTTGAGCAGAGTGACGTCATTGTTGAAGGTATTACCATTGTAGTAAGGGTGGGTGATGGCCTACAGTGGAAAGAAAATTGATTGTAAGAGGTGTCTTTTAAAAGTTACAGTAGATGGTCTGTTGATGATTAAATATCATTAGATTTAAAGATTTTTGCTAACATTTGATCAGAAATATAGTAAAACAGTAATATCATAAAATATCATAAAATAACTATGTTCTATTGCAAAATATTTTAAAATGTAATTCATTCTTGTGAGGACAAAGCTGAAATTTCAGCATCATTAGTCTTCATTAGACTTCAGTGTCACATGATTCTTCAGAAGTCATTCTAATTTGCTGGTTTGCTGCTCAAGAAACATTTATTATTATTATCAATAGTTGAAAATAGTTTTGCTACTTAATATTTCTGTGTAAAATTGGTTCTATGATGAATAGAAAGTGCAAAAGAATAACATTTATTTACAATAAAAATATTTTATAGCATTATAAATAACTTTACTGTCATTTTTAATCAGCTGCTGAATATAAATATTCATTTTACTAACCCCAGACTTTTGAATAGTACTTTAATTGCTATACAAATCTAATAAACCCAACATATTAGTGAGCTCAAACATATAGTTACAACGTCCTTTAAAGTTTTCTAAAAACGTTTTTTTTTTTTTTTTATAGAGACTTCTGATATCTGTCAGGCAGTATAGGGACAATTACTTACAAAAAATACACATTTACAGAAATATTAAAAATCTAAAGACGTGATGCAATAGTTAAAGGAGTCTGTTTGCACAAGTACTCGTAAGATCCCATCATGTGTGCTGTTCCTCAGAAGCAAGCAAGCAATATTTTTTACTGAGGCAGAATGACAAAAGTCTGCGGCTCTTGAGGTAATGCCAGCAATATCATTAGAACCACCGCAGTGTTATCAGCAAACATTGACTCAAAATAAAGCGATGCTATGATGCTGATATGATCAAAGCTTATACCTTGGCAATGCTCATGACTTGAACGGCCTCAGCGCTGGAGCCGCGGTCATGCTCTCCAAGAATAACATAGTGATATCCAGCCCTAGGGTGGGAGGAATAAACAGGAAAAGTTAAAAATAGAAGCATGGAAAAGAATCAGGCAGGGTATGTTATTGAAGTAAAATTGAATCAAAAGTTCATACCTGACACCGCAGTGGGCAGCAGTGACCACCCAGTACTGATTGATCAGAGATCCTCCACAGAAATGGAAGCCATTCGATTGCTGGTTCAGGCATTATTAAATATAAATGATATAACTTTGGGTATGATGCACACATTTTTTGAAATATTAAATTTTTCCATGCATCTCAACTTGTACATATTAAATTATAAAGAACCTTAAAAAGTATTTTTAGTAAAACTAGTAAAAGTTACCTGGAGAGAGACCTGCCAGGGCCAGGAACCAGACACCGCATTCTCTCCGTTAACAATTTTGTTGTAGCCACTAATCACTGGCTTAATGGCAGGCACTCCACAACCTATATAAGTACATGCAAAAGCATACAATTATGGGTTATTAGTCAGTTCTTGATCACTTTTTAGTTTGATTATTATAATATATTTTGAGCCTCAGAAAAAAATTACAATAAAAATGTTATGTT
The DNA here is from genome assembly GCA_032359235.1 of Enteromius mattozi. Lineage (NCBI taxonomy): Eukaryota > Metazoa > Chordata > Actinopteri > Cypriniformes > Cyprinidae > Enteromius > Enteromius mattozi. The sequence continues at coordinate 15,405,108 of JAUMHE010000067.1, forward strand.
TTTATTTTAATGTACTTTAAAATCAAATTTATTTCTGTGATGCAAAGCTGAATTTTTATCAGCTGTTCTAGTCTTAAGTGTCACATGATTCTTCAGAAATCATTTTAATATGCTGATTTATTCTTAGAATTATCGATGTTGGAAACAGCTGTGCTGCCAAATATATATGTATTTTTTTCTTTTTGGAACCTGTGATTTGGAACGTTTTTTTTTTTTTTTTTCAAAATTCTTTGATGAATAGCACATTAAAAAGAACAGCATTTATTCAAAATATAAATCTATAAATAAATGTTTTCTAACAATGTAAATCATTAAATTATTAATTTAACCCATCCTTGGTGAATAAAAGTATAAATGTCTTTCAAAAAAAGAAAGAATAAAAATGTACTGACCCTAAACTTTTGAAAAGTAGTGTATATAAACCTTTGTATTTTAAAGAAATGTTGTTATTTTTCACCTTTTCTTAATCAAACAATCCTGAAAAAAGCAGCACAGCTGTTTTCAACACTGACAATAAATCAGCATATTAGAATGATTTCTGAAGGATCATGTGACACTGAAAACTGGAGGAATGATGCTGGGAATTTAGCTTAGTTTCAGAGGAATGAATTACATTTTAAAATATATTCACATAGAAAATTTTATATATTATAATGTACAAATAATTTAACATTATAAAAAAAATCTGTATTTTTAATCAAATAAATGCAGCCTTGATGAGCATATATTACAACATACAAATAATAATATATAATATTAATAACATAAATGCTGTAAATTAGGTTTTAGAGTAATTAGTATCTTCTGGTTGGCATGGACTCCTGCTACCCTCATTGCAAACTTTGAAAACTCACCCAGGGTGGAGGCCACCAAAGCAAAACAGCTGATGATCCAGAGCATGGTGGAGACGAGTGCTTACAGTTCTGCTGCTGTTCCCATGGGTCTCTCCCAGGCTTTATATCCTCCTCAGCATCTGATAAAACTGGGAATTCATCAAGGTGCTTCCATGCAGCTGGTAGGATCTCAGAACTCTAGAACGTTCATATCTTGTTTAGTAGAGTCATGTGACAAAAAGTATGTTGAAATATTGACAAGAACAAATGGGTCAACTGAGAAAAAAGGTTGGCTTCCCACCTTTTGTTGAAACATTTTTTTTCCTGAATGCAGCATTGAGACACCTAAGATGTTATTCTTTTACCTGTAAATATATAACCTGAAGTTCTTGTTGACCCCATATAGTCCCATATAGTAGATACAAGAAAAAAGGGGGGGTGGGAAGAAAATCTTTCTTGTATACTGAAATGTTAAATACATAATTTTTTTATTGCACATGATGTTTTGTGGTTGTTTAACACCGTAAAACACCATAAAAAAGGTGGATCCTAGGAAAATGCATAAGGTTACAAAGTGTTACTCACTTTAACGCTGACACCATGGGAATGCTTATAATCTGCACAGGTTTTTTAATCATGCTCATGCTCTGCAAGGACAACACAGGCAAGCAGACATGTGTGTAATGTTGTTTCTCAGTGCAAACATATGTTGAATAGCTTTTTAAAAAGCACTGGAAATGTATAGAAGTACACAAAGAGGCATGACTGAACAAGCTCGTGTTTTAGTTGGATTTGATCCTGAGAAATTTTGAGATTCACACTTTATGCTTTTAATATAAAATTTATCACTGGATTAGGGAACCGATGTTATAAATGTACTAAAAATCATCCAAGTCAATGGTGAATGGTGAAAGATCCAGCACCGTTTGTTTGCAGATGCCACTTGCCACGTTGGATTTTTTTTAGTGGACCCAAATTAGTGCGCTTGTGCATTTTAACAAACAGTCAAGGCATAACAAGAAGACCCAAAAAGATTTATTTGATATTTATGATGCATACATAAGTTTACCTTGTACTTAGACAAAAGAAACTACATTTATGTTTATGTTATGAGATATGCTTTGATTCAACCTCCCAACTTTTCTCTTTTTTTCAGAAAATGTGCTTTTTACCTTGGACTTTGTAATATAATTTCAACTTTATCTTTTACAGCATTCAAGATGTTTTTAACATTTCAAAATGAATTGTCACATTAGCAGACAGATTACACTTTCACATGTGGCCAACAGCTTGCTTTGAAATGAGATATTGTTGCTTTACATAAAAAAAACAACTTTTTCATCATTAAAAATATTTTTTTATTATTTTTAAAACACATGAATGATTGAACCCTTCTCTGTGGACAGACTGTTTTAGATGCAGTGAGAGGACAATAAGTCATAGATTTGGTATAATAATAAGAAAATTAAATTGAAGGGGATAATTGTATTAAATACATTAATAATATTATTTATACCTCATAACATTTAAAATTGAAAAAAATACATTTTTTACATCTAATAGCAGTTATATATATATATATATATATTGCAGTAGTGTAACAGTGTTATGAAAACAGTTTGATTGCTGGACTAATGAATGAACATTCAGACACAAAATAATCAGAAACTGTGAAGCATAAGACTTAAGCCGGTTCTCTAGTTGACTCTAATGACTTCACTGATCCACTGGCGAAAGTAAGAAACACGGGTGAAAGCAGCTGGACGGTTAGTGCTGCAGGATTTATGGCCCCAGGAAACGATGCCTACTTGGTACCAAACACCTGAACTCTCACACACCAGAGGACCACCAGAATCACCCTGCAGTCAACACATAAATTAGTGATTAACATTGTGAGTTTGGATACAGCCTGTGAGCTGATATTTTACATATTTTAATTAGTTAGAATTTTTGTGTGTGTAATATATCCGTCTTTATACCTTGCAAGACGAGGCTACAGAAGCTCCAGCACAGATCATGGCGTCTGTGATACTGTTCCTACCCCAGACTTGCCTACACTGAGCTTGACTCACTATCGGCACAGTGGCTTCCTGCAGAATTTGAGAATTTGCTAAAATCAAAATAATGTGAGACAATAAGTTTCTGAATTGTTGAGCAGTTTATGTAAATCCAGGTGTTATAGGTACTATTGAAAATGTTCTGTTGAACAGTATGTACACTACCGCTCAATAGTTTGGGAACAGTAAGACTTATAATGTCTTTTAAAGAAGTCTCTTATGCTCTAATGCTCATCAAAATATAAAATAAAATAATCTTTAAAATACAATTTACTTCTGTGACGCAAAGCTGAATTTCCATCAGCCATTACTCTAGTCTAAAGTGTCTCGTGATCCTTCAGAAATCATTCTAAATGGTTGATATTATTAGATTTTTCAATGTTGCCAACATTTGTAATGCCAAATATTTCTTTTGGAAACTACAATACTTTTTCAGGATTCTTTGATGAATAACAAGGTAAAAAAGAACAGCATTTATTAAAAATGTAAATAGCATATTTTCTAACAATATAAATCTTTGTTATCAATTTAACACAATTTAACACAAGTTTTAATTTCTTTAAAAAAATAAATAATAGAAATTAACTAACCCCAAACTTTTGAATGTTCTAGCTTTTTATTCATCAAAGAATCCTGAAAAAAAAAAGCATCACAGGTTCTGACTTTTGAAGGATCATGTGACACTTTAGACTGAAATAACGGCTGATGGAAATTTAGCTTTGCATCACAGAAATAATTTAGTTTTTAAAGTATATTAAAATGGAAATCATTATTTTACACTGTAATAACATTTTGCAAGATTACAGTTTTTTCCTGTATTTTTAATCAAATAAATGCAGCCTTGATGAGCATAAGATACTTCTTTAAAACAAACATTATAAGTCTTGCTGATCCCAAACTTTTGAGGGGAAGTGTAGGTGATAAGAATGGCAGACTTACGCTGATTTTCAGTTGCGCCCCAGCCAGTGATGACACAAAGAGTCCCTGGTTGGATGCTGGTTAAGGAGCTAGGCAGACATATAGGAGCAATACGGGATGTCATCTGTACTGGGCTGGACAATTTCAGTAGTGCAACATCATTATTGAACTTGGTTATTTTGTTGTAGGCAGGATGGGTGATGACCTATACGTGTAGAAAGAAAACCTCGGTTTTGTTTGTAATCTAACTTTATTAATGTAACTAAATTTATTTAGCAAAAATGTGGCTTTGAAGAGACTTCTGTCAAAAAAAAAAAAATCTTCCCCAAATTTACCCCATATAGCCTAACTGAAAGGTTTAAAACTTCTTTTAATGCAAAAATGCCATTGAAGATGATACCTTGGAAATTCTCTTGACTTGAATATTTTCATTATTGGAACCACGGTCATACTGTCCAAGGACCACATGGTCATTTCCAGGCCTAGAAAGTCAGTGACAACACATAAAAAGTCTAAAATCTAAAATAACTAAATGAAATGATAGATAGATAGATAGATAGATAGATAGGTTCTTACTGAACTGAACAGTGGGCAGCGGTGAGGATCCAGTTTTCATTGATCAGGGAACCACCACAGAGTAGCTCACCATTTGATGTCTGTATCAAATATAATGAATTTCATGAGCACATCATTATGCAGTGAATAAAGTCCACCAGCACTAGGATATTCTGAGAAATGGATCTACTAGTATAAACAAAGATTTTGTCTTTGTTATAACACTACCTGGATAGAGACCTGCCAGGGCCAAGAGTAAAATATATTTGCTTCATGTCCTCCAACAATACTATGTACAGGATCTCGTAGCGGATCTTTTGGCCGAACCCCAAAATTACTTATAGATCTTTTGGCCAATTCTTCTGCTCGGTAATGCAATTGGTAACGTACCCCACATCCTGTTACCATTGTTCATAAAAAAACAAAAAAAAAAGTATCACAATAACATATAACATATCCAATAAAACATATAATAATATGTATATATATTTACACACACACACACATACAGTCAACATCTGAAGCGGATCAAAAACGTTTTCAAGAATGCATTTTGGTATTATGTTTTAGGACAATTTTGATGGAAGTTTTGATCCACTTCAAATTTTGACTACTATATATATATATATATGTGCTATAATAATGTAATCCCTTATCCTCATAAACACTCACCCAGAGTGGAAGCCACCAAAGCCAAGAAGCTAATGATCCAGATCATGTTGTACACAAGCACCCAATGTGTTGCTGTTGTTATCATTAGGTCTCTTTATATTCTCTCTAGCATCTGTTAAATTTCGCAATTCATACAGGTGCTTCGATCCAGTAAGGAGCGGCTCAGGAATATTTGTATTTGTCATATGAGAAAAAAAAAGAACAATTAAAAATGTAATTAATTTTTCCTCACACCACTAACTGTAATAGGTGGGTCAGCCAAACAAAAACTAAGGGATGTCACATACCTTTCTTAAAACAAACCCTTTTTCTAACTGCTTTTCTTTCTCCATGCAATTGCAGAAATGAGAATGCTGCATATAAAGCAGACTGTAACAGACCTTTACATTCCTTCTAGCATGATATAAACCATGAGTAAACGTAATACAAGATATTAAGGAAATAATATGCTTTATTTTGAATTGAGTCATACAGGAAACTGAATGAATCAACTGTAAAGCAGAGGTGTAAAAAACCCTCGCTGTGGAATAATAATGAATAATGAGTATAACTGAAAGTTACAAGGCCTCACCTCAGCTAGGTATTTTGTTGTAATTATAGCGTGACTAACCTTGTAGCCATTGAATAATAGCTTAATGATAGAATTAGGGATTTAGAAACATGACGCAAATAAATATGCTAATGCTGTTTCGTAATTGCCATATTGCTTTGGTCACAAGCTATAAATTGGTCTCATCTAGCACATCTGACCAATGTGAGTTGATAAAAGTCTGTTTGAGATGCAGCAATTTGATGTAAATCAAATTTTGTGTCTATATGTGAGCCTAAACGTTCTGGTGTCAAGTTTAGTCCACTTCTTCAATGGTAGGGCCAGAGGAGGAACCACCACTTCCTGCCCCTCCAGGAAAGCCCCCAGGCATTCCACCCGGCATTCCACCCGGCATGCCACCAGCGCCCTGATAGAGCTTGGTGATGATGGGGTTGCACACTTTCTCCAGCTCCTTCTGTTGGTGCTCATACTCATCCTTTTCTGCGGTCTGTGGCACAAGACATAAGAAGTCTTTGAAGATGCTCATTGCTCTGTTGGGTGACTCATTGCTTAATACTGTGTTTCCCATCCCTTTCCTGGAGGTATACCAGCAGTATATATTTTCCAACTTCTCCTAATTAAAACACCTGGACTATTTTTAATGATTCTGAGAATCCACGCAGAGAGCTCCTAATTTATCATCTTAAAAACAACTAGGAGTCTTAGCTTAAAAGTGATTCAGGAGGAGGTGACATCGTTGCTAGCTATGACTGTCCTTTGAAGACTGTGACTGGTTGGTTGTCCAATAAGGAACACTTTGAAGAGTAGGGTCTATTAAAGCCTTCACTTTGAAATGACCAGCATCATTTTCCAGTTTTACCATTATATTTACCATTATTATTTATAATTCACCTCTCTCTTTCTCTAGTTGTATTTTTACAATTGCTAAATATGTTAATTTTGTATCTTAAGACCTCTTTTAAGGGTTAAGATGCTTTCTGAATTACTTTTTCCTTTACTAGGATCTTTTCTTTATTTTTTTTCTTAGGAACCATTCTTAACACTAAGATTTTTCATGAATTCAGGCCCTGATTCAACTCTGCTCATTAGTAGAGACTCCAAGACCAGAAACAGATGGGTCAGATAAAAGAGACATGCCAAATGTGTACTGCAGGTGTACCTCTATGAACAGGGCTGGAAAACACTTGCTTAATCATCTCTTTATAATTGGGTGAAACACTCTAGGCGGTTACATAAACAGGTTTTACTTCCTCAAGGTAAGAATATTGAATAAAGTTATTTCAATGACATCATAACTGAAAGGGATAGCCTTAATTCTATGAACAAGTGTAACCTGTACTGTAGATTAGCATTTAAGGTAAACAGTTTAAAGTTGTTACCTACCTGGTTTCTGTCCAACCAAGCTATGACTTCACTGCATTTGTCAGTGATAGTTTTTTTGTCCTCTGCACTGATCTTGTCCTTCAGCTTGTCATCCTCCACGGTGCTCTTCATGTTAAAGGCCAGGGACTCCAAAGCGTTCTTGGCAGTGACCTTCTCCTTCTGGGCATCATCCTCTGCTCGGTATTGGTCAGCTTCCTGTACCATACGCTCAATTTCTTCTTTGCTCAAACGACCTGTAAGAAAAGATTTCAAGAAAATCTCTGTGAACTCCATTTTTTAACTCCAGAATCAAAAAGTTAATAAGTATAGAGTAAACTCTTTATCCAAGGTCAGGGCAAGTTCTTTTACCTTTGTCATTGGTGATAGTGATCTTGTTCTCTTTGCCAGTGCTTTTGTCCACTGCGGACACATTGAGAATGCCATTGGCATCAATGTCGAATGTAACTTCAATTTGTGGCACACCACGAGGAGCAGGAGGGATGCCAGTCAACTCAAATTTGCCAAGAAGGTTGTTATCCTTTGTCATGGCTCTCTCCCCCTCGTATACCTAAGGGTAAAGAAAAACAGGATCTTTAAATCAGACTCCAGTGTGGATATAGCTGTTGCTGGAAGTCAATGATTTGAGTTAAATAGAAATATTTTTTGTTACAAAAACCCATTGATCTGAAGACATGTATTAACCCCCCAGAGGTGTATAGGTTAGTTTTTACGATGGATATGATTTATGGAGCTACAAAATAATGACCACTATCCACCACCATTACCAAGCTTGGAAGAGCCAGGATAAATGTTTAAAAAAGAGATTGTGTTCATCTGGAAGAAGAACGTAGTATACACCTAGGATGGCTTGGGGGTGAGTAAATTATGGGGTTATTTTCGTTTTTGGGTGAACTATTTCTTTAAGAGTTTGTGGCTGAATTGCTATCACAATTTCAGTTGTTCCAAAGACATTCCTGAATCCAGCATTGGTCGCTAGCAACATATGTGACGGTTTGGATGCTGGTTTGTTGATGCCCCTATCTGGCTTAAAAAGCTTTCATAACAGACCTTCAACAAGTCTTTTAAGGTCAGGCAGTTCCATTTATTCATTATTTTTTGCTGTTGAACAATCTGACTATGATGGTCCACTAGGTAGATATGCACCAAACCAGCTTGGAAAATGAAATTCATGCTGGTGTAAGGATCAGGTGAAGAAGACCAGGAAAGTATAAGTCTATAACAACATCTTTAATTTACCTGGATCAGTACACCAGGCTGGTTGTCCGAGTAGGTGGTGAAAGTCTGGGTTTGCTTGGTGGGAATGGTGGTGTTCCTCTTAATTAACACAGTCATGACACCACCAGCTGTCTCAATGCCCAGAGAGAGAGGAGTGACATCCAGAAGCAAAAGGTCTTGGACGTTCTCCGATTTATCACCTGCTAAGATGGCGGCCTGGACAGCTGGTGAAATTTGAGGAAGGATTAGTATGTCATAAAACAAAAGCAATTACTAATCCATGTAGAGTAGAAATTAAACCACTTACCTGCTCCATAAGCTACTGCCTCATCAGGATTGATGCTTTTGTTCAGATCCCGGCCGTTAAAAAAGTCCTGAAGCAGCTTTTGGATTTTGGGAATGCGAGTGGAGCCACCAACCAGCACAATGTCATGGATCTGTGCCTTGTCCATCTTGGCATCCCGAAGAGACTTTTCCACCGGTTCCAGTGTACCACGGAAAAGGTCGGCATTGAGCTCCTCAAAACGGGCTCTGGTGATGGAAGTGTAAAAGTCAGCACCTTCGTACAGAGAGTCAATCTCAATGCTGGCCTGCGTACTGGAAGAAAGTGTACGCTTGGCGCGCTCACATGCTGTCCGCAGGCGACGGACTGCACGTTTATTGCCAGTGATGTCTTTCTTGAACTTGCGTTTGAACTCTGCAATGAAGTGGTTGACCATTCGGTTGTCGAAGTCTTCACCACCCAAATGGGTATCACCGGCAGTAGACTTCACTTCAAAAATGCCATCCTCGATTGTCAGAATGGACACGTCAAACGTGCCTCCACCCAAATCAAAGATGAGGACGTTGCGCTCAGCACCAACCTGTAGTGAATTGTGACCATAAAGCAGCAGTTTAACCCATTAAACCTTACTGTGCTGAAGGATAATCTGAGATGCTGTACAACAAAAACTTGATGCAACTTCATCAAAACATCATTACAATCAGTTTAGCATGTTTAACGACCTCAGATATTTAAACTATTCACTAGGGATGTAACGGTATCAAAATTTCACGGTTCGGTAATACCTCGGTATGAATGGCACGGTACGGTATTTATTG
>JAUMHE010000067.1:15460946-15475076 GCA_032359235.1 Enteromius mattozi
GTCCGTCGTTGTCGGTAAGCTTGACGGGCTAGCAACAGTAACTAAGGGGGGTGTGGCTTTTGCGAAAGGTCAATTGATGACATGCGCTGTGACACTTAAGGCCACGTTTAGCTTGAGCTAAGCTGTCCTGTTTTAAATATTTTATTTGTGTCATACAGCAGATTTATTCTCGGAAATATTGTAGGTTGTGTCGGAGGAAGCTATTCGAAATGCATCCATAACACCATGTCTACACCGAACGCGCCACACTGCAACGGCTAAGGTCTGTCTACACTGGACCAGACAAAGCAACCGTTGAAAATCATTTGATCAAAATCAATCAGAAATAGAATGCAGCACTAGTTTTCTGTCAGGAATTTGTCCAGTTTAAGCCGCCTTTCCAGTGCACACGACGAACGACAAGAGTCGGACCGAAGCTGCGGATGCGTTAAAATATTTGAACTTCTGCGGCTAGACCATGCGACCACCCGACCGGATGTGACATATTTCAGTGATGTCCAATCAGGTCTGTGTGCGTGAGTTGAGAATTATTAATAACTTTTTTGTTAAGTTTTATAAAAAAAAAAACGTACTGCTTAAAAAAAAAACATTATTATTATTCATAAACAAGTAATAAATTATTATTTTAATATTTATGTTGTTGTTTGTTTAATGCTGTTTCCATGTTCCCTCCAAAATTATTCGCGGTCTGTGCATTTCTGTTATTTGTTATTTTCATTCATTCATTACACCATGGTGAATGCACGGAGAATAAAGGCTCTTGCTTTTGCGCTCCTTTACTGGAGACGAAAAAAGAAATACTGCAAGTCAAAAACACAACTGACAGACCGACAATCTCAGCCACTCGCTTCCATGCTTAATTTTTTCTGTTAACATCCCTGTATGATTCTAGAGATGTATCATACAGAATTGGGTTTTCCGAGACAGCAAGAATGAGCTTCTCTCCCATGTTGACGCGTACGACCAAAAAAAAAATTCTGTGCGACTGCAACTTGGGGGCGAATTCCGACAGTCGTGTCCGAAAGTCGTGTGCAGTGGAAGAGCACAATAGACAGCTGAATGTAAAATGTGGAGATGTGGGGACGCGCGGCACAAGGCGTGCAAGACAAATACACCCGCATTCTGGTCAGTTTAATAAACAATCACAAAAATTAAGTATCTTTGGGAATGATCGACGGGCAAAAGGAAAATCTTAGACCTGGCCCAGTGGCGGGGGGTGCTGCAGCACCCTCAACAACACCCTAGTTCCCACGGCTATGGGAGGATGATGGAATCATATTTGGATCACTCACCTATAGTAGTAAAGCCAATCAATGTCACTTATTTCAAGGGGCCACACATTCTGAATGCACAGTATAAAGCGATATGATATGACTAACACGTTCACCTCCATCCGAGCAAAAATGCATATAAAAACATCAGATAATTTACTATCTTTGTATGATGACACCGAAATACAAGCATTCTTGAGGAGCTGCAAAGTGAAAGACAAAGCAAAAGCATAAACAGTACATTATAAAATCTTTGATTTTTGGATCAGTGTGTTGATGAGATATTTATATTTCTTTAAAGTTTAAACTATGATGACTTGTTTGATGATGACATTTATTATACCCTTTCAGTTACTTTGAATGAAAAATATGTTAATTGAAACCAAAAACAGAATTCCACTTAATGTTCTCTGACTTTCGTCCCACAGGTGTTCTGCTGTATGATACTTTGGGATGGGAAGTGAGAATGCCAAATACAATTCATGGACTCAAAGGTTCCTGTTTGGTCATACCATGTTCTTTCAGCTACTCATTATACCCACCCACAAACCCATACAGAGTTGTATGGTATCAGTGGGTCTCTAGAGGTTATCCTTTAGTTTATGATCCATGGTATCCAAATGATGTCATTTGGAATTTTAGACGGAGAACCGAATTATATAGAAAATCAATTTGGGAATGCAGTTTGGTGATTAAAACACTGGAATGGTCCCATAATGGAGAGACATTATACACTTGGATTGACCCTGAAAATGTTGGAAGCAGCACCTACGAATTTTATGATGTCACCTCTACAATTTTTGTCGATGGTATGTAAATATTTCTGGAATAGTATTCTATATACCACTGTAATATCTGTGATTGTTTAACCGTATATTTTGTGTGGTCAGTAACAATAGACACAATAAAATACTTCTTCCAAATACACTTCTAGCTAGTTTATTTAAACATTTTAAAATAAAGGCAAGGCATTTCCCCAAAAAAGTATGCATATGCTCAACAATTTAAAAAAAAATAATTTAACAGAATTATGGCCCAGTTTCACAAATGTAGCTTAATCCAGGACTAGGCCTTAAAATAAGATATTTAAGCAACTTAGAAGAAAACATTACAGTCGTGTATCCTGACGCAGAAAAATGCCACTGACATATTTCAAGATATGTCAGAACAAGATGATTTCAGTTGAGACAGCTCAAACATACATTTAAGTCTAGGATAAGCTTAAGCCTCGTCTGTGAAACTGGGGGTAGAAGTTCAAGTTATAAAGCTATAGATATTTTTCAAAATAAAGACAAAATGTTTTAGATTTTTTTCTGGCTGTCAAACTTTGTGAATCATGTTTTATGTTAAAATACAGTACGCCAGTGGTTATTCTACTGTGACACAATATGAGAGGAACTGACTTCATACGTCTATGAAAACTGAGCTTGAGACCAAATCATTACAAATAATAATAATAAAAAGAAAACGGAAAAGTTAAGTTACTTCTGAAACTACTTGTTTGCAGATGCCTGTTGGTTTTGTTTCTAATGCAATGGAATAAATATTTATTACTGTCAAAATACTTAAATATTTTTAAAAGCATATCATGTACAAATTCTAATGTTTCTGTCCATCACAGAAACAGCAGAGCAGCCCAGAATCCGTATTTATGGAGGTGAGAAGACAGGTGACGCCATCACAGTAGTATGTTCAACTTCCCACACGTGTCCATACAGGGAACCAACCATCACTCTGAATGGGATAGAAGGAACTGGTGAAACAAGTCATGAATCTCTTGGTGATGGCCTGTGGAAAACCTCTCTGACACGCAGAGGTTTTGTAAGGACAGAGCGCTCGACTTTTAAGTGTTCAGTAACACATTATGGTGGTATAACAGTGATGGCTACAAAAGACAAAAGGGCAGAATGTGAGTAAACAAAAAACTGAACTGCTTTGTATGCTATTAACTGTAAGTTCACATAAATGTCACACTGGAACCTATTATAATATTACAATTCAATTTCAGGTGTTCATCATAAAATGACGATTGAACCTGAAGTGGCAGATGTCACAGTGGGCATTAAAAAGAACTTCATTTGCAGCGTCTACCATTCCTGCCAGAACGAGAATCCAGCCATCACATGGAACTATAAGAACATGCAGGTCACAACAAAGGAAAAAAGACCTTTTGGTTTAAATTGGATGAGCTATTCCAACATTGCCTTTCTGGCTGCAAAAGAAGATCGTGGGAAGGAGCTGACATGCACTGCAACAATTGCTGGAAGGACATTCAAAGCTTCTGTTATTTTGCAAGTACAACGTGAGTTCTTTGTAAGCATCATGTCAGATACTCTTTTGTCTCATTAGCTATCCTATCTAGGCGGGGTTTTTTTGTTTTGTTTTGTTTTATAAACTACACACTGAAAGAAATAATAAAAAAAAAACTTTCATTGATTTACTTTCTATGAATCATACGTGCCTTTTTGTAATGTTGTGGTTAACAAAACACATTATTTTACTTTCAAAACTTTTTTTTTTTTTGCATACTGTATATTCAAGCTAAAACCTTGATGTTTAATAGAGATTTTTAATTGTTTCTGTGACTGAAAGCAGAAAATATAGAAAACGTAAAGATGATTAAATAATATGATTTATTATTATTTTAAATGTTCTCCAATTGTACCATAGGTATTCTGCTGTATGATGCTTTGGGATGGGAAGTGAGTATGCCAAAAGACATTCACGGCCTCAAAGGTTCCTGTTTAGTCATACCATGTTCTTTCAGTTATAAAACAAACCCACCTAAAAACAAACGTATTGTGTGGTATCAGCGGGGCTCTGGTTTACTTTTAGTTCATGATGATTTGCATCAAAACCGTGTCATTGACAAATTCAGAGGAAAAACTGCCTTATATAGAGAATCTGATTGGGATTGCAGTCTGGTGATTACAACCCTGGAACCCTCCCATGATAGAGACAAACTGTACACTAGGATTGATCCTGAAAATATTGCGTGGCAAAAATATGAAATTGATGATGCTACATCTACAGTTCTTGTTGATGGTATGTAATTGTTCTTGGAATAATATCTATTCATTGTATATTAAAATATATAAACAAGAAAGCAATTTAAAATAATTATAAATAAAGAAATGTAAAATAATAATAATAATAATTATAAAAATGGTACAATCATTTTGGGGTCAGTGTAAATTTTTAAAACATTATATACTGTACTAATTCTAATGTTTCTGTCAATTAAAGCAACTCCACAACAGCCCAGCATCAGTATTTATGGAGGTGAAAGAACAGGTGATACCATCACTGTAGCGTGTTTTGCTTTCCACACGTGTCCTTACAGCAAGCCAACCATCACTCTGACCGGTATAGAAGGAACTGATGAAACAAAGGATGAGTCTCTTAAAGACGGCCAGTGGAAAACCACTCTGACACGCACAGGTGTCGTAAAGACAGAAAGCTCAACTATTAAATGTTCAGTAAGACATTATGGCGAGATTACAGTGACAGCTACAGAGGTCAAAAATTCAAAATGTGAGTAAACAAATATGTTATGCAGTAAGTTTACTTTAAATATCACAGTAGAAGTTGTTACAAGATTTCATTTAAATTCCAGGTGTTCATTATAACATATCAGTTGAGCCTGAACTGGCAGATGTCACAGAAGGTGTCGCAAGGAACTTCACTTGTACCATCTACCATTCCTGCCAGAAAGAAAATCCAGTTATCACATGGAACTATGAGAACATGCAGGTCTCAGCATGGAACAAAAAGCATTCAGATTTAGATAATTTTCAGATCGCATTTTCCAACATAACCTTTCTGGGTGCTAAAGAAGACAATGGGAAGAGACTAATATGCAATGCAAAATATTCTGGAGGAAACACTGAAACTTATGTTGTTTTGCGTGTACAAGGTAACTAACATTTTAACATTGTGTTATTTATGTCTACTTATTATAGCTATTTTGTCTGTTCTTGTTTTTTTTGTGAGCCTTATAACTAATTTTAATATTCACCATTCAGGTTATGCCTTGTTGTCATGTATTCATACTAAATTGCGGTTGATGTTTCATGCCATGTTTACTGAATTGAGAACAACTTATACAAAACAGAACTTGTGCATTATTGCATTCATATATTTTGAAGTACACTCAAAAAAATGATTTTAGTTGTTTGCTCAGTTTACTTAAATAAGCTAAAACAACGCAAATCTTTAGTTTTTTACTCAGTTGTCATTTGCACTCAATTTAATTATACTAAATGAAATCACATTTGTAAAATATTAAGTTAGTAACTTAAACCATTTGTGTTGGGCCTGCACAAATCATTTACTTTGAAACTGGGCAGTGGATTTCTAGTTCCCAGCATGCTTTGCATATGGATAGATCAGGAGAATAAATGTTGAAATTAAATGCTGTTTCATGTGCTTTTTGTAAAGGGAAAGACCTTTTAAAGTTTGTTGTTCAGTTATATTTGACATTTAAGAGTTTATGTTGATGTTGATTTTTGAGGTTACCATTATGGTGAATTGCTTGTTGTTAAGCTATGGCTACATGAGCTGTGTGCTAATGTGTTAATGCCAATGATGAGGCCATTTTTACTTGATCACTTTATGTGTGCTGCAGATGTACAGAATGTGTCTAACATGTGATCAGGTGTTTTGATGTCTGTTATGTTACCATAAGATGAATGTTAAAATGAATAGAAATAGGTGTCATAATTTTATTAAGTTAGATCAACAAGCCATTTTTAAATGTTACACTTCACTAATGCCAAAACCAACCAGAATTATTTTACACCAATTCTCTTACAGAATATCAAAAACCAGCGGATCAAATCCTGAATGAAAGTATGTTTTCCCTTCTGAAGCTGCTCTTATTGGTGCTTTATTGCATTCCACTCATAGGATTTTGGAAATGAAATGTTAAGTTCTGTAATAATAATCATTAATTTTATATAATTTAGCCTATTTGCAGTACGTGGCAGATGTGATACCTAAGATCACTGCAGTGCCTGGATCATGTGTGGTAATACCGTGCAGTTTCAAGACAGATGAAGAATATACCACTGGACTTCGTGTTCTTTGGGTCACCAGAAAAGGTGACTACATGTTCCACACCGACCCAGTCGATGTCACAGACAACTTCAAAGGCCGCACAAAGCTCCTTGGAAACCCGGATGAGCAGAACTGCACTGTAGGGATTGATAATGTCCAGACTCATGACAACGGGCCGTTCTGCTTCCGGGCAGAAAGAGAAAGTGAGAGATACAGCTTCAACAACAGCTGTGTGTTCATTATAATGCGGGGTGAGGAAATATAACCACATATAATCACTTGGGTTCACATACTTTTGAAAATGTACGTCATCCCAAAACTAATTTAATGTCTTTGTGTTTAAAAGCCCCCAACAAACCTGTGATGTCATCCCTCCTTGAAGACATAGAACCCGGGACACATGTCACTGTCAAATGCTCAGTCAACCACACATGCTCCTCTCACCCTCCTGAAATCACCTGGAGCGTCCCAACAGCCCGAGAAACTATCAGCCACAATCACATGGGTGGAGGCATGTGGGAAACAGTGTCTGCTGTGACCTTTATTCCAACAGGATATGAAGAGGCGGATGAAATTGTCTGCACTGCCAAATTTTGGGGTGGTAAAACACAGGAAAATACAGCCTTCCTCAGTATTAGAAGTAAGTACAGACTTGTGTTAATGATATCAGCTTGTGCATTTATCTGTGATTTAATGTGACTGCTCTTATAGAAATCATGTAAAATACAATTATTAATCCTGTTAAATTATTATAATAGGAGTGAAAAGGCTTAAATTGGAGACTGTTGGGCTTTATGCCTTAGTTCCCTCACTTGTGTTCATCCTCATTTGTGTGCTTGCTGGAGTCTTAATATGCAGGAGACGGCACAGGTAACTTTGTATGGATTATTCTTATCCTTCAGAATTTTATGTATTAACTTTTGTGTTCTGTATCTCAAACCGTATGCCAAACAGAAAGTGAGCTTGTATCTTAGACAAGCTTTAAGGAACTGAAACAAAATTTTCTGAATGTCATCTTTATCACATGAAGCAGTATGGACACAGCACCACCAACTAGTCAAGAAGTCTTAAATTGCTTTTTTACTTATTTTAATTTTAACAAATACAAATTTCCTTATAATTTTCTCACCCCTATGTCATCCAAGATGTTTATGTATTTCTTTCTTCCGTCGAAAAGAAATGAATGTTTTTGATGAAAACCTTCCAGCATTTAAATCCATAAAGTGTACTTCAGTGGACTCCAAATGGTTGAAGGTCAAAATTAAATTTTTAGTGCAGCTTCAAAGGGCTACAAATGATACCAGACAATGATTAAGGCCCGTTCACACCAAGCATGATAACGATGAAGATAGCTATAAAGATAACAATATTAGCGTCCACACCGGCGAACAATATCGTCTGTTTATTCTCAGTGCACACACATTTGCCGCTTTAAATTCTCGAGTTCGTGAGAACAGGACAGATTCTGATTGGCTGTCAATGTTTCTATCATTCATCAGCTGAAAATAATTGTTCTGAAATTGATTCCAACGATATTGTTTTCACTATAGTTGTGGTGTGGACGCTACTATTGAAAAATAGTTCTATTTTTAGAACTATATCATTATAGTTATCGTGCTTGGTGTGAACAGGGCTTAAGGATCTTATCTAGCAAAAGATGATCTGTCATTTAAAAAAAAAAATTTAATAAAAACGTATATACTTTATGCAAGCAATAAGGTACGAGAGGCTGTGCTATATCGTGAATAAATCACGGCTGAAGGGCGTTGTTAGGCACGACGCGAAGCACCCCCATGTGAGTAAATTATGAGGAAATTTTAATTTGTAAGTGAACTAATCCTTTAAAGGTTTTAAAAAAGTTCGGCTTAACGTCATATAAAGTTTGATGAAACAATGTTCAGTTAAATTCAATTGCAATGCTTATGTCTCAGTTTACATTCTCATTATTGATTGTAGACAACCTCGTCATGATATGCAAGGGTCACATACACAATCTGAGCAGAGGTATGTATGACACATTATTTCATCAGTTTTCACATTAATTTATGTTAAAAACTTTCATTATCTAATAGCAATTTTAACCCCATCCCCTGATGTAGGAGATCAGTTTGGAACAGATTATCAAGGTTAAAGTTTTCTTTACTAAACTTATCTCTGTATCTTTGTGTCTTTGTATTTGGTCTTGACACTAAATTTAAAAATTCTCCACCAGTCGATTTAGTATGTCTGAAGGAAGAGCAGCTTGGACTAGAAGAGAAAACTTGAGAGATATCGGGCAAGTAAAACAAACAAACAAACAAACAAAAAAAGTTAGTGTTGGTAAAACCAAATTAAGTGTTGGTCCTTGTCTCCAATCCACTAATCTGTTATCTACAGGTACACTGAAAATGCTCCTGAAAGACCACCAAAGGCTGGACAAAGGCAGGTGGAAAATATAAGATTACAGATATTGCTCTAAAAATTAATCATAGTTTTTAAATCGTTACATGTTCAGTATAGCTTCCTGTGTTTATTAAAACTCCCTGTGAACCTTCTTATTTCTGCACTTTATTTACTACACAAAGTTACAGAAACATTACATCACTATTTAAATGTCACATCTTTTAACAGATGGAGCATCTGGAGACGATTTTCTAGGTAATTAGTATTCTGATCAATATTGCTTACACATATTTGTCACAAATTAGTTGGTCTTTGTTTCCAATCCACTAACTAGTGTTATTAACAGAAATGCTCCTGAAAGACCACCAAAGCCTGAACAAAGGCAGGTTGAAAGTATAATTATAAAACTATTAAAATTGTTTGAAATATAATCATACATTTTAAACATTACTTCACAACTAATGTTAAATCTGTTAACAGACAGAGCATATGGAGCCGATTTTCTAGGTAAGCAGTATTCTACTTATTGTGTTATGTGTTTTATTATTAGATAAATAAAATGAAAAGTGCTCTGATTTTTGTTGTTGTAGACACCAATCACCCAGAACCAATGCAAATCTGAGAGCAGAATACAAGTCAGTACTTTATTGTTTAATAATAATAATAATAATAAAATTCTGTAAGATAAATATTTCCTTAATTTACATAATAAAAAGTTTATAATAACACTCAAAGAATGGCTGACTTATAGTTGTTCTTTGCATATTGCACAGATATGAATTTAACATAAGTCATTTATGTTAATTAATAAGGTATTTAACATTTTAGCATTTAAAGAAAAAAAGAAAATGTTTCCTAAAGTCACATCACCTTTTCTCTTCACAGAGCAAACAACACATGTACACTGTCAGGAAACAAGCCTTTCTCCAAACCTCATATGCCATCACCAAAGAGGTACAGTAGTGCATCTGAATGACGTACTGTACGAGTCCCTCAAAGTTTAATTTCATTTTACTCATGTTACACAGCAAAATAGCAGTAGCCTAGTGAATGCAGTGTGTTTTTTTCAAATAAAAGGTCTATACAAAAGCAAATACTTATGTGATTTATACATTCTTATTTTTCCTCATGCACCAGTGAGCCAAAATCCTACCGTGTGAGTATATTTATCACTACATTTGCTTCTTACAGCATTGAATACTTGCATAAATATGCTTTAAATATATGAAAAAAGCTACAAATATGACTGACCTTGGTATCTCTTTAAATTTTCCTTTAAGGGTTATGATGGTATATATTGAAATGCCTGATTAAAACGTTACATCATCGAGCCGTGCAAGTGCTCTGAGCCTGCTTTAAGTCTAGATCACATCTTTATTCCATCCTGTCCACCTGCTCAACCTTGTTGTATAAAACAAAGATAACAAAAAGATAACGAAATTTTAAGATAACAAAAAGATAATTTTCTCACTTTATGTTTTTAGAACTGTAAATCATAATTAGTCTTTTTTTTTACTTTATAGTTTGTATCGACTATGATATTCCTTTATGCTTTACACATTATTCTTTTTTTTTTTTTTTTGGTGAAATTCATTGTTGAAATTATGCTTGTGCTACTATTCTCTAAAATAAGGAAATATATGTGTGGCTTGTGGCTTAAGTATTTGTTGTGTCACAAAGAAGATTGCTTGGATGACATTGCTGACATTTTTTTGTCTATAATAAAAATACCTGATGAGAATTAAAACAAAGTTTTGTTTTTTGTATTTTCTAATGTAATGTAATGTTATTTTATGCCTAAATGCCTAAGGGGTAGCCTATATATACAAAGGCCTATGAATATATTAGAACTATGTGAAATGGATGTGGCGCATATTAATCAGCTAACCAATTCGTGGACATTACGTGTGGATTAGCAGGTCAGAAGTAGGTATAAAAATGTACCTTGGAACCAAAACCCTAATAAGTCCAAATGTGCTATTAGCTGTAAGTTCAGTTAAAATGTCACAGTTGAACCTATTACAAGAGACCCCATCCATGCCTTTTTCTGAGTTTGTTGTTTTGTTTTTGCCTGATTGTTAATATAATGCTGCTTTCACTCAGAATAATCTACAGAGCATTCTAAAGCTGACAGTGCTTCCATCATTACATGAACTTAAGCTTTATCAGGTTCCTTAGGGGGCCTAGAAGGTTGAATTCTCCACAGCCCCCCACTGTACCCTCTTGGGACCTGACTCTAGTGCTCAGAGCACGGCCCATTTGAGCCTTTGCAGACAGTTTTATCTGAAGCTCTTATCAATGAAGATTCTGCTTCTGCTTGCACTGGCCTGGCCTATCTCTCCAGTTTTCTCTGCTAGTCCCAATGGTAGGGGCCCTGAAAGCATTTTCGGTTGACAAATTATTTAAATATATTAAGACATTGACGAGTTAAATATATTAAGTTTCTACAATATATAAACATATTGTAGAAACTTAATTTTCTGTAAAGCTGCTTTTCAATGATTTGTATCATAAAAAGCACTATATAAATAAACTTGAATTGAATTGAATTATGCCTAGAGTTTGGGCTGGCTGATTCCCAAGTAATCCTGAGACTTCAGCCAAGGTTTCCACTACTCACTTCAGGAATCAGGTGGTGAGCCTGCAAGCGCTGCCCCTCGAGGAGGCAGACCCAGCCCTAGTTTTGCTTTGTCCTGTCTATGTAGACCGGACACAAAGCTTCAGGACCTCAGACCAGCTTTTGTCTGCCACGGAGGCCGGCAGAAGGGAAATGCCATTTCCAAGCAGACGATGGCCCACTGGATAGTGGATGCCATCACCCTGGCTTATCAGGCACAGGGTGTGCCCTGGCATGTCCTGATCTTGCCAGGTTCGATGTGTCCTTAGGTCAACATATTTTGTTGACCCTGGAACAACATTGTACTGCAAAAATATAGTCTTGACCATATCTAAACCTACCCTTACCCATGAGTAATAGCTAAAATCAGAGAAAATTATAGATGACTGACACTGATTGTTTGTGCTTGTACAAAACTTGTGAAGCCTTAACTTCACAAAAACTATAAACTTTTTCTTCAAATCTGATTGGTTAATCACAATGTTGTTCCAGGGTCAACAAAGATGTTGACCCAGGGACATGTTGCACTTGGTAAAATCAGGTTAGTAGTCTGCCCTGCCTCCTCAGGTTGGGAGCTCACTTTACTAGAAGTGTTGCATCCTCCTGGGCATTGACTCCTGACACCTCGCTGGCAGATATCTGTAGAGCTGCATGCTAGGCGACCCCCAACAGATTCTATAGCCTTGGTGTGTAGCCGATCAATCACCGCTAATGATGTAGTTTGTAATTGTAATTTCTGTCATTTTAGGGGAGTGAGTGATAATGTAAATATTTTTAATAAATCATGGTATTTATTTAACTTTCAAAACTTATCTGAAGAATCAGTGGAATATTTCTAGTGTTTTTTTTTTTACTGTATTATGAACATAGTATTAATTTTTGTAAATATTTGGTGTCTCATTTGTTAACCAGGCAGCTTATAAGACAGCAAAGATTATTTTATCATTAAAATAAAATTTAAAAACAGTCAGAAATGTTTTACTTTTTAAAGGTGACTGTATTTAGCACTGTTGTTGGGGAAGAATGTTCAGTTTGTTCATAAGCTACTAACACAATGTTTAATTTCCACAACATTTCACCAGCTTGTGGTTGCATAAACGAATGCTCATCAGTGTGGTTGTTAAACTTTCATCTGTAGAAAGAAAGATTAAATGTCAGTCTGCATTATTTACATTTCCCTGTTCCTCTTTTTGATTTAGGAGGTCTATTTGAAGTAGATTTTCAAGGTACCCACACACTGCCTTTAAGGGCATCTTCTTACTTAAGTCATGGGAAAGACTATGCTTTTTTTTTAGCCTGGTATTTGCTTCTACTCTGAAGCACGAATAAAAAATATTAAAAACTAAATCACTATTGTACCACACACACACAGTATGTTAAGGAATCAAATTAGTTATGCAACCATGGATGTAAAAAATAAATGCAAACAAAATTAAGATTGAATACTGTCTTATTCACTAATTTATTTTTAAAACAGCAGTGTATTCCAAAATATTTTATTATTTTAAGGAGCTGAATATCAAAAGAAAAAAAAAAAGAAGACATAAGTGGAATGCAAAAGATCAAATTATCCATTATGTCATTCATCCATTATGTCATAGGAAATATATATATATATATATATATATATATATATATATATATAAAACAGTTCTGGAAAACAACATCTAGTACCGTTAATAATTACTCAGGCAGTAGTTGAAAGATGTCCAATATCTAACAAAATGCTAGTAAAGAAGATATCTGTCATGCTAGCGTGTGGCGAAGCACGGAGGCAGACTCGAGGTTCACAAAATAACAATCCTTTAATAATCCACAAACGGATAAACAGACAGGCAGGGTAATCCACAGTGAAAGAAAACCTTAATACTAAAATGAAACTGAAGCGAACTTAAATAGAGAAGGCAATTTAGAAAAACGAACAAGACACACCTGGAACACAATTGACAATTAACAGAAACTATAGCAGATGGAGACAGAGCACATGGGGAATGAAAACAATAACAAATAGTCCAGGGGCGTTACAGTTCGCCCCCTTCTGGAAGCTGCGTCCTCGCGGCGTAGACAAACAAAAAGGGTAGGAGAAGAAGCCTGGAGGAGGTTCAGGAGGTGGCCGGGTGACCGAGAGGAGGACTACTAACAGTCCAGGGTGGCGATGATAGAGGGAGGAGCCTGGGAGGAAACATGAGGAGTCTGGAGCAGGAGAAATCCGGCGGGACCCAGAGCCCAGCCATGATGGTGTCCCATGGAGGAGAAGACAGAGGCGGAGACGGAGAGCCGATCTCCACCGTGGCGAGCTCTCCCAAGTTTTGGACGGTCTCTGTAATCAAAACGACAATAATCACTAGAAATTAGGTGCCCCCAACTAAGCAAGTCAGAGGCGACAGAGGCAAGGAACCAAAACCCCATCCGTGAGAGAATGGAGAAAACAAAAACTTGGGAGAAACCAGGCTTAGTTGGGGCCAGTTCTCCTCTGGCCGGACGCCCAGCACCTAACCTCCAGTTAAATTTTAAGCGCATGTCAGATTGTGCAAAGGACTTATAGTGTGTGTGTGTGTGTGTGCATTTGGTTTCGGTGATCTGTCCTCAAGGCTCATCTGTGTTCTGGTCTCCGATGAAGATCACCTCTTTGTGCTGATACACCATCTGATCTGGATACGGACTGAGAAACAGAATAAGAGAGAGACAGACTAATGTTAGCGTAAATGCCATTCTTTTTACGATGTAACGAGTACATCGTGTGTTAAGGGGAGTGTTCCTGGTTCTGGCTGATCTAATTAATGCAGCCTAACAATCCTTTAA
>JAUMHE010000067.1:15478752-15496603 GCA_032359235.1 Enteromius mattozi
GTATGGCTTCAGAAGGACTTGAAATGCAACACAACTTGTTTGTAATGCTTTTTTTTTACTGCTTATGGTCAGTTTTTACAATAAATACCTGTTACTGCGCTTACATTGTCTGTGTGTGTTTAATATTGTTCAGAAGTGGGTAAGTTTAGGGTAAAGGTGGAGCTAGGTGCTTCAATGAAAGTATACATTTTTATAAAATGAGTCCGGTTATCCGTGCGTGGATCACGGCTGATGCCCTTCACTGACTTACATTGGTATCTTTTCTGTGAGCCCATCACGGAATTTTCGACGATTCCGTGACACTAACATGGAATTTTGAGTTAAGAGTCGCACATTTGTGAAAGTGCTTGATAAACATATACTCTGTATATTTAGACCCTTATATCATTTTTGACCAAGATACAGTAGCTTTTAGAGGTTTTTGTATCTGAACTCTTCATATAGAGTATATATATTTATACATATATATAATGTATGTAATAATGTATACATACATACACACACATACAGTATATAAACACACAGCATGTGTGTGTGTGTGTTTGTGTGTGTATATATATAATTATTAAAAAATATATTGTGAAAAACTACAATTTAAATTATAAACCGCTATGCTGGAAGTTCACCCATAATTGACATTTAACTTTGTTTTTTGTTTATGTATTGACCCAGGAACATGAAAGCACCACTTCTACTTCATTTACTTTTTCAAGGTATATTGTCTGTTGTCCTCTTTTAGGCATGTTTTTGGCATCTTCTGTCACAATAAATGTTTCTGATTGCAAATTTTTTTTTGTATTAATATAATTTAACAGAAATTTCCAAATTAGGCTGCTCAGTTATGAAATACCATAATCACATAGAAATAATAGGCTACAGTTTCACACAGGGACAACTTTATTCTTAGCAGTCAAAAAAAAAAAAAAAGCCTACCATCTGCCTTAACTTCAACAATATCAGTCATATGTTTTATGGAGTGTCTATTTACAATAAGTGCAAATATTACACTAACTCTGAATACCGTCGTTTGATTGGGCTTGTGATGTGAAACCGCAGGCTGGAGAAACATTCTTCTGGGGCTTGGTAGGCTTTTTTAACTTTTAACTTTTTTTTTTTGTCTCAAGCAAGATACTGTTGTATGACATTCACGTTACATGGTTTACCTGATTTTTACGTAGAAAGGGTGATAGCACACCACATTAAAAGACATGAACATTAATTTTTCATAACCACTGGCCAAATTCAAAAACGAAACTAAAATGAAATAATCTTTGAGAGCAAGGGGCAAGGGTTTCGGAGGCCCTACGTAGCTTGCATACTTTGCATATAGGGAGCATCATCTCTGATAGCGTGTTACTAAAAATGCAGCTATTTTCACTTAATTTAAATAGAATTAATTGCTCTGCACATTTTGAATGTTTCTCTTATCGCTTCAGATACTAATATTTTCAGTTTAATCAATATTTTGGAAAAGAGTGAAACTCATAAGTCATTGCGCAGAAGCATAAGTCTTCCGGTGAAAACGGTGACATTTTGAGGGTGAGTTATTGATGGTAGGAGATTTATGTCACCTAAATCTGGAAGTAGTAAAAGACTACAGATCAGACTACTAAAAACTACAACATCCAAATCACCTACCAATGAAGACTAGACAGACAAACAAATGTAAAAAGTACTGTGACTAAAAACAAATTTCACTGAATTTCATCACTGAATTTCATTTAAATCTCTATTTAAATTTAGATTTTAGTTTTTTTTCCTCGGTCAAATAAGAATGTCATGATATAAAATAATGACTGACCAAATATACCCCTGTATAAAAAACTATGCACCAACTCACCAATGACAAGATTTAACAATTATAAAAAAAGAGGCATCTTTACACTAAACTTTTACAGCAGTCACTTAAACTGAATCTACTACTGACACTTATGAAATCTATTAAGTTAAGAGTATTATAGAGTGTTATACTAACAGAAAAAAGTATGGGAAAAAAAGAATTGCTAATATTTCCAGCCTAAATGAACATGTAATGGCTCCACCTTATGTCCCACAGGTGTTCTGCTCTATAACGCTTTGGGATGGGAAGTGAAAATGCCAAATAACATTCAGGGCCTCAAAGGTTCCTGTTTGGTCATACCATGTTCTTTTAACTACACATCAAACCCACCCAGAGACCCACATAGAGTTGTGTGGTATCAGTACGTCTCTAAAGGTTATCCTTTAGTTTACGATCCTTTGCATGCAGAGAATGTCATTGAGAAGTTCAGAGGGAAAACTGATTTATATGGAAACTCAAGTAGGGATTGCAGTCTGCTGATTAAAAACTTGGAACAGTCCCATCATGAAGAAAAAGTATATGCATGGATTGACCCTGAAAACATTGGGTATCGCACCTACAAATTTTATGATGTCACTTCTACAATCCTTGTCGAAGGTATGAAAATACTTTTTTCTTTCTTTAACTTGTGATCTAGTTGTGGGAGTGTGTTGCCTAATTGTAGTTTTTCTGCTATTTGTAGCAAGTCCACAGCATCAAAATCTTTGGAGGTGAAAGGACAGGTGAAACCATCACAGTAGCATGTTCAACTTTCCACACGTGTCCAGACAGCAAACCAAACATCACTCTGAATGGTATAGAAGGATCTGATCAAATAGACAATGAGCATATTAAAGACGGCCTGTGGAAAACCATAATGACACGCACAGGTGTCGTAAAGACAGAACATTTGACTATTAAGTGTTCAGTAACACATTATGGTGGTATAACAGTGACAGAAACAAAAGATAAAAGAACCAAATGTGAGTAAACACAAACATTTACTGCTTTTTGTGACATTAGCTGTAAGTTCAGTTAAAATGCCAAAATTAGACCTATTCCAATATTTCTGTTCAATTTCAGATGTTCATCATAACATATTGATTGAGCCTGAACTGGCAGATATCTCAGAAGGCGTTGCAAAAAACTTCACTTGTAGTGTCCATTCCTCTCAAAGCGAGAATCCAAACATCACGTGGAACTATGAGAACATGCAGGTCACGGAGTGGTTTAGATCAGATCACCTATTCCAGCATTACCTTTCTGGGTGCAAAAGAAGACCATGGGAAGAAACTGATATGTAGTGCAAAACTTTCAGGAAGAGACATTATGGCATCAGTTGTCTTAAATGTGCAAAGTGAGTAATTTATTAGTATTTTGTCTCACCCATACTGTATATCACAATTTATATGATTTTATACTGATTCTTTTGGGCTCCAAATATTGTGAATGCAGACCAGAAAGAAACATGTGCTTTGTTTTATTCCTGTAGCTCACACTTACACTAATGCATGTATATATATATATATATATATATACACAGTACATAGGTGGTATCCCCCTAGTCGAAAAAAATGATAAAAAGCATCCCCTCTGTAAAACGTCTATCCCCCTAACCATCCCCTTTGGATTTTGTGTGTAAAACTTATCACACAAATGAAATGTTAAAACTATCTATTTATGATCATTTACAAACTACATAACAGTGAGTGGGCAATCAGAACTCAATACTGTAACAAGCAGCGCCCAAGCTGAGTTGTTTAAATAGAAAATGGGTATGATTTTTCCATTTTTACAATTTAAACTCATTCTCCTGTCATAATGTATTTGTGACTGTGAGGAGGAGGGACGAGCTATTATTTAACTTATAAAAAAAAATAAAATTTTTCACTGTCCGATGAAGCATTAGACTACGGTTAGAATACCCTTTTAATTCAAGCAGTGAAGGAAAAAAATAGCCATGTATGAGTATTTGTTTTTATATTAATTGCACAGCCAATGTACTTTTCTGAATAACACATGTGCAAACAACCCTGGCACAAATGTGCTATTAGGTTTTTGTTTGTTTGTTTGCTTTTGTTTTACAACAGTAGCCTACATAGAAACACCGTGTTTCATTCCTTAAATAAATTTGTTTTTGAATGAGACATGTGAGCCAGTGATTCAACGGTCAATTCAGATGGACGTGTTTTGTTTCTATTGAATCAGCTGTTTTGAATGAACCGTTTGATCTAAATGATTCAATAAGTAATTTATTAAAATAGGGACTTGCTGACACCTACTGACGGTTTTATTGTCATATTTATTCATCCAAGACAGACCTAAACCAGCAAAAAAACACATACAGAAATATATTAATTATCAATATTGACCAAAATTCCTCAATTTTAGGCCCCAGAAGGAAAAAAAACTTAATAATATATAATAATAATAATAATAATAATAATAATAGTTCATTTAACAACTTTTCATTAAATAGACAATTTTTTTTCATTATGTAAAATTAACCAACCACCCCTCCCCACAACCACCACCTGACCACCATATATATATATATATATATTTATATAACTTTTTAATTAATTTACTTTTTAAACCCTTTCATGAGGCAGACCCAGTGCTCATTGGACTGAAGACTACTGGTCTTTATATTTTAACACCCTTACTTGTGTTCCTTCTTGCTGTAGTCATCATATACAAGAATCGACAAAGGTAACTCTTTGTTTATGTTTCTTTAAGCCAGGTGATCCTAAATTGAATTTCATTGTACAAAAATCTAAAATCTACCTGGTCTCATGGCATAAATGTATCTGGGGACACTTTTTAGCAAGATGC
The DNA here is from genome assembly GCA_032359235.1 of Enteromius mattozi. Classification (NCBI taxonomy): domain Eukaryota; kingdom Metazoa; phylum Chordata; class Actinopteri; order Cypriniformes; family Cyprinidae; genus Enteromius; species Enteromius mattozi. The sequence goes on from JAUMHE010000067.1 coordinate 15,483,407, forward strand.
GAAATACGTACCAATAAGTACATATCTCTGCAGTTTCCAAAAGAAATGAACACTAGAGGCAGTAAACCTCAGACATCTTTCATTCCTTTTCACACAAATTGACAGAGTTTTGATTAATAAAGCATCATTTTTGCACAATTACTGTAAGAATGTTATGTTATGATTTGAAAAGGAGATTTGATGGCAGCTCACAGAGTACAGAGATACTTGAAAGCTGAGGAGCTCTGGTTTAAATTCTGTGTACGGTTATACAAAACAGTTCAAATGTGCGTATAAAGAAGTTACACCACTGCAATACATACCTGAACCTATTTCTGTTTCAACATAATAAAACGTGCTAGGGTTCACGTATTCGTGTTTTAGTGCCACTCAGTGGACATTTCTTTTAAAAACTGCAGTTATATGTACTTATTAGTACATATTTTGCATCTCGCTCAAAAGTGTCCCCAGGTATGTTCATCCCATGAGACCAGGTTGACAAAATACTGCAGATTTTGATAAATATGTAAATGAAATCAGATGATATTCAAAGACTTGTCTCTTTCTGTCTATTTCCGCTGACTTATCCATTTAGAACCTCACACTTCAACAAAGGCTAATTATATTCTGAGAACAATGTAGATGATGTCTAATACCACTTACCATGTTTGGCTGTGTGGATATTCACTAGATGATAAGCAAGCAATGCTTATATAATTACAATATTTTTTATGCATTTGCTGACTTTGATGCTTGATCATGATCTTTAACTATCTGTAACTTTATTTAAAAGATGTTAGACCTGTCAGCAATTAAATTAAATTAAACTTGAGGTCAAAACACACAGGAAATAATGTAGAAAAGAAACAGAAATTTAAAGGCATTATTAAAACTTACAGTATCAGCTTCTTTTTCTTACACGTGACATCTGTTCTCAGGTCAAATGCAAGGAAAGATGCAAGTACAGAGTCAGGAAAAAAGCCTTTCTCCAAACCTCAAATGCCATCACCAAAGAGGTACAGAAACTGTCACTGCTCTTTTACCTTTTTTTAAAAGTGACCAATTGTACTTGCTATTTACAGTAAGTTAAATAACAACAAAAATGTATATTTTTCCCCAGGCGCCTCAGTGATCCAGAATCCCACTCAGTGAGTATATTGTTTATTTCTGCTATTACTGTCTTACACTCTGGAAATAGATTATTTGAAAAATTCTTACTAAAATTACTGATGTACTGTCTGTAAATATTCTTTAAGGATTATGATTATGAAGCATGTGATTATGACATGAAAATGGACAATGGCAACATCTATGAAAATGTCTGATGGAAAAAGCGACAACATTAATAATAAAACATTTGTTATGCATATTATGCAGCATCAATTATGCCTTCCAACACAGTATTTAACATACTTTTTTAATATATGCATCTATCTTTGGAATATCAAATCGTTCGGGTAGGTTGGTTGAGCAAACAACTGCTCTGAAGTATCACTCTACAACCCTGGGCCACAAAACAAGTCTTAAGTTGCACAGCTATATTGTATAAATAGCCAACAATACACGGGTCAAAATGATTGATTTTTCTTTTATATATATATATATATATATATATATATATTTTTTTTTTTTGCACACTCAGATTACAGATTTTTAAATAGTTGTATATTGGCTGAATATTGTCCTAAAGCTTATTTATTCAATTTTCAGGTGATGCATAAATCTCACTTTCAAAAAACTGACCTAACTTACGCCTGATTTTGTGGCCCAGGGTCACATATGTACATTATGCTGATTGTTAAAAATGTCTCCAACACTTTTGTATGTGACTTTTACATATGATCAAGGTATATTATTGTGTTTCTTATTAAAGTTTCATATTACAATATTTTATTTGTGAACAATTATTTGGGGGGGGGGTCAAAATTAACATGATTTAAGTGAGTAAGTTGAAGTTTATATGATTTAAGTTACATTGATTGTCCATTGGGGGGAGATCGAGGGTTGCAGGTTGTGACTGATAAGTGCTGTGTTGTGCGTCACAGCCAATACAGATGACGCAGCAGCACGAATGGAAAGTTTTTAACTTTTATCATTCATCGTTTTTAGGTTGGTTATTTTGTTGTCTTTCTGCTGTACTTGGGCAATGTTACTGTGTATTAATGAAGAAAAAATGATATCCACATTCCCATACACATTTTGTATTTGTTCATATTAGACATTTTTACAAAAAAATGGAGTTCTTGTCTGTTGTCTAAAATGTCTATTTTCCCCCTTTATCAGGTATGAAAGACATAAAAAAGGTTTTTTCATGACGAGTTGAAGTAGCCTAATATATTAGTCATGAGACTAGTTGTTTCTGTAAATAAATGCGAAAGCATTGTGTTTAATGCAAACACAGACGGTACGTTACGTATGCTAATCAGCATGCTTAAATGAGATTTCACTGTGGTTTAAGTTGAACAGAAAGTTATTTTAGAATAGTTTTTGAGACTATAATAGAGGTCGAACTCTGAATCGTTTTCTCATTAATGAAAAGAGGAAGTCACTGATTAACATCACAAAGATAACTCAGACGGAGATGTATTAAGTTATGAATGTTAGAAGTGATTTGTATTATTGACTTCAAACACAATCTGATATGATCCAATGTACTGGTGTATTCATTGATTCAGTTCTGTTATTGAAAGATAGAAAGATAGACGTTGATAGATGTTGAAAGATAGACATCTGTCACAGCCAATACAGACTGACGCACGAATCCTGTCTTCATTTATTAAGGTATATTTTCCCCCTTTATCAGGGGTGTAACATTGGCACACACGAAGAACATTCTCATAATAAATCATAAAATAGAGGATATAATAATGAAATAAATGTCCTGCTGAGATCTGACTCTGAGTCGCATATTTAGATTCTTCCGCAAGGCGCATGCAGTTTTATTTTTCAACCGCGAGAGGGCCACAAACTACACAATAAGCTTGGTAATGCTGGTGGATAGTGGATATTATTTTGAAGGTTAATCTTTAGTTTATGATCCATGTTATCCAAATGACATCATTGAGAATTTCAGATGGAAAACTGATTTATGTAGAAAATCAAGATGGGATTGCAGTCTGCTGATCAAACAGCTGGAACAGTCCCAGCATGAAGGGGAACTTTACACATGGCATAACAGTGAAGGCGACAAAGGTCAGAAGTTCAAAATGTGAGTAACACAAATATGCTGTTTTGAGTTGCACTGCATATTTACTTGAGGAAACATTACAGCCTCTGCATTCGTGTACAATGCAAAAAAAAAAATAATAATAATTTTAGCCCCTCATCTAGCATCTTGGACAGCATGATGATCAGGCCTTGAGATCAAAGAAATTAAAATGTGATTAAACTGGTGAGAAATATCAAAGACCTATAGTGGATGTGTGTGATGTATCCATGTTTTGTTATTGGTATACTATATATATATATATATATGTTTGTTTTTATAAACTTATACAAATGTTACCCGCTTGACGGAAAGGGTTGCCAGGTTTTCGCAACAAAGCCCAGCCAACTGCTTAAAAGTAGCCCAAAGCCCAAACTAACCATATTACAAGGGGGTCGTCCCTAAAATATACATTATTTGGGTCACTTCAACCCACAGACATGAAAAAAAACCCAGCAGCAACGGTTATAAAGTAGCCCAACTGCATGGGAAACCATGGACTTGGAAAGACTGTGACAGATTGCAATGTCTACAAAGGACATGACCGTTGTTGCGGCGTGAACACAACAGCTGTCTAATTTTGCACAGTCTGCCTGCTGCACTAGTGGTTACATGTAATTACATGTCGACCAAGCATAATTTTAGTTGTAAGATTTGTGGCCCCTTCAAAAATTGCTCTTGAGAAATTCTGTGTTTAGTGTCTCCCCCAAATGTCTGATTAATCCATTGTACGTATGATATCATTTTACCTCATTTCCAATACATGGCAGATGTTGATAGGCTACCCAAGGTCACTGCGTTGCCTTGTTCATGTATGGTAATACCATGCAGTTTCAAGAAGGAATGTAACTCAATTTCGGGTTCATTGGGTCACTGAAAAAGCAAGGTCTTGGACATCTTCAAAAGCCACACAAGACTCCTTGGAATCCCGCCTGAGCAGAACTGTACTGTGGAGATGGATAATGTGCAAATGCAAGATAACGGGCCGCTCTTCTTCCGAGCAGAAAAAGGAAACAAGAAATCACTGTCGCTGTACAGTAAACCAGGGAACTTACCAGTGACCGAATTTGTCCCAAGGAGCTGACACACCCTCATAGAACTGCTCGTCATTGCATGAAAGAGAGGTGTGGGGTGGGCAGAGATCATTAGCATTTAAAGGGACATGCACCGAAATGGGTCACTGTGAACAGAGCTGTTTTTGACAGCTAAAAAGTGTGTTGTTTTACACTACCATTGAGAAATGTAACATGTAAAATGTATGTTACAGACTTTTCATTAAAACCATAAAGAATCATATCAGCGTGTGGAAAATGGGCATCTGATGACCCCTTTAAAGTTAACAGATGGAGGCCTTAATTTCTATTAATCCATCTGATAATTATTATTTCCATCTGTTCTGAATTTTTATCAAATCTAGTGTGTATTTTTGCAGCTCTGATATTATTATATGCATGTGAAGGCATAATATAGTCACATGGGATATTCAACGTGCATTTAGACGTAATGGGGATTGTTTCGTGTATTAAAGCCAAGGTTTTGGTTATAAACTGTGAGAATTTGGGTATTAATAAGATTGAGATCATTAAATGAGTTAAAGGTGAATTGAGTTAATTGTGTATGATATGTATTTATCAATGTAAATATGGAAAAGTGGTACTGTTTCAATTATATTGATTGGAATCATTGTTTTATTTTTAAGTTGGTATTATATATAGTGAAGAAATGTATTCTTTAAGTAAATGCAGTATTACTTCAATATCTCAACTTATCACCAATACAATATTATACAGAGGTATTTTCAACTGTATTGGGTTGTTTTGTTCTTGCAGTTATGCCTATGTTCTTATGGGAAATCAAATTGAATTGTCTTGAATTTAGACAAATGAGTATTGTTTGAAGTCACAGTTGAATGTTATTTTACTGAGAATTTGGGTTTGAACCTAGACAAAGTATGATGTGTCCAAATTGCAACCGCGATTATCTTTGTCACATTAAAACTGCAGTCGAGCAAGGCAATAACGTGTCTGTCTCCTTATCACTCACAGCTTGATTGGTGCGTGATTTGGCTTGTGCCGGGAACAGATTCCCCTAGGTCTGGAGCCGGTAACATTTTCATACACTGTTTCCATACATTTTTGAAATTAATTACATTAAATTCAGTTTTTACCTTTTAATGCTTCTCTTCACACTTACTGGTTGTGTCAGCGGTTATGTCAGGCCATCATTTAGACAGAACCGCAGTGTTTGGGAGAAGCCATTTAACAAATGTTTAACAGTTGTCTTTGCACATTGAACAGAGAATAATTCACAGCATCACATATTCTAGTGTACTGTATTCTAGTGCGGTTAAACCTCACCTCAGTCTTTAGCAGCTTATTAGCACTTCCACCTTCCATGCCAGAAGCGCCTGTACAAATTCAGCTCAGAACAAGTGAGGGGAATAGAATCCGGACCCAATATTAACCACTCAGAGATGAGTACACAGACGAGAACACGGGTCTTCAGATTATGTGGTTTCAAATGCGAGGCTGATTATGCCCACATGGATGATTTCAATGTGAATTGAAATGTCTGATGAACAGTGTGTTTTTCTTTAATACTCAAAATAAATATACTGAAGATTGCACACTATCAGTCAGATATAATATAGTCAGAGTCTGTTTTATTAATGTTGTTGTCTGTGCTCTATTCCATTTTTTTATGCCTGAAACATGTTTGAGTGAGCACATAAGTATAAATAAAAGAATGGATCCAAAAATGACATGTATTTATTCTAACATTTTATTATTTATACAATAATCTTTAAGCCCCACGTGATTTCTAATACCCATAACTAATCTGCATTTGTTCCATGGAAGTAGGCCAAAGTATGTGGTTAGGTGTTAATAATATCAGTATCTTTTCATAGCTGCTAACTTTCTGTTGCAGTCAGAGACTCTGCAGCAACCAGCGCTACATGCTTACACGGGCTTTAGGATTTTGAATGAATTTGCAAGAGAAGAAACGACACACAGTATTTCACACTCACCACATTTCTCAACGGATCATGAAAATAGTTTTCTTCCCAAAATATCTAATACATATTAATTGACTAATCTGTACAAGCTTGTTTTTTTTTTTTACAATTTTGCAATTAACATAAAACTTAATTTGCGCAGCATGCCATCCACTTGAATATCCAGTAAATGCATTGATGATTCATCAGAGGTCACAGGTCAACTAAAGTAATTAATTCATGCTGTTAGTATAATTTACCCCAGAAACCAGCAAATCAGAATATGCCAATACAGTCTCAGAGCAAAATGTACATATTCGTATGAGCTGGACAATTTGTGCCAATTCGTACTAATTCATACAACCTAATTTTATACAATTTGTCTAAACCCCAGTGATGGGTAGGTTTACTATTTAGTGTAAATAGCATCCATTGCTCTGCACATTTTTGGTTTCTCTTATCGCTTTAGATGTTTGTTCTATAGTGCACTGCAAAGTGGACATCACCAGATGTTCCATGATTCCAGTTTGAAGCTAACATAATCCATTAAAATGCATTGAAGTGTGTGAGACATGAATTTAAATTATATTTATGCGAGGACTGGTATTAAGAACCGCTGACTATACTGTAGCATACTATTTTCAGTTAGTGTACAGTAGCATCTAATTGCTATTTACACTTATTGCAAAGAGCCGCTGCCTATGTTAAAATAATATGAAGCTATAAAACAGACACTAATATTTTCAGTTTAATCAATATGTTAGAAAAAAAGTGAAACTCATAGGCCATTGTGCTGAAGCATTAGTCTTTCCAATGTAATTGTGTGACATTTTGAGGGCGAGTTGTTGACGGTGGGAGATTTTTGTCACCTAAATCTGGAGGTGGTAAAAGACTACAGATCAAGATGCCAAAAGACATTCAGGGCCTCAAAGGTTCCGGTTTGGTCATACCGTGTTCTTTCAGCTACACATCATACCCACCCAAAAACCCACATAGAGTTGTGTGGTATCAGTACGTCTCCAAAGGTTATCCTTTAGTTTATGATTCTTTGCATGCAGATGATGTCATTGAGAAGTTCAGAGGGAAAACTGATTTATATGGAAACTCAAGTAGTCTGCTGATTAAAAACCTGGAACAGTCCCATCATTAAGAAAAATTATATGCATGGATTGACCCTGAAAACATTGGGTATCGCACCTACAAATTGTATGATGTCACTTCTACAATCCTTGTCAAAAGTATGAAAATACATCCAAATCTTGGAGGTGAAGGACAGGTGAAACCATCACAGTAGTATGTTAAACTTTCCACACGTGTCCAGACAGCAAACCAAACATCATTCTGATTGGTATAGAAGGATCCAATCAAATAGACAATGAGCATATTAAAGACAGCTTGCGGAAAGTCACTCAGAGACGCACAGGTGTCGTAAAGACAGAACATTTGACTATTGAGTGCTCGGTAACACATTATGGTGCTCAATGTGAGTAAACAAACTTGAACTCATTTGTGTGTTATTAGCTCTGAGTTCAATTAAAATGGCAGTTAAACAATATTTCTGTTTAATTTCATCAATTTCATGAACTCCAATTCTTGTGAATACAATCCAGAAAAGAACAATGTGCTTTTTTTTTTTTTTCCTTTTTCTTTAAGCCAGGTGATCCCAAATCGAACTTCATTGACTCATCCATTTATAACTTCAAACTTCATCAAATACAAGTTGCTATAACCACTTATCATATTTGGTTGTGTAGATGTTCTCTGGGTGATAAAGCAGTGCTTTTTTAATTACAATAAAATGTTTATGCATTTGCTGTCTTTGATGCTTGATTACATGATTTTTAATGATCTGTAACTTCATTTTAAAGTTATTTAAAACAGCTGTCAGCAATTAAACACATTGAACTTGAGGTCAAATCACACAGGAAATAATGATGTCTGATGAAGAAGCTACACGTCAAAATAAACTCACTATAAAAAGTGGTATACTTCAATAATAAAACAACATTTGTCATGCATATTATGTAGCATCTTGTAAAACTTGTAGCATAATTCCTTCTTGAAATTATTGAGCCCATGAGACTTTTTTTTAATTAACAGTTTATGCAACCAATCTCTCAGCTTGTCAGTTCAGCAGTCACAAATACAAATGTTTCAAAGAAATTACATAGCTATATTGTTGCGTTTAGTGGAGCTAAATTTTCACACCATTTTTAGCAATTTTCCACTCAAGAATTGATCAAACAAATATATGGTATTGATACATTATGAAATAGTATTATTGAAACATCACTATATATATATATATATATATATATATATATATTAGATGAATGCAATAGCAACTCACTGCAAAAATAAAAAGTGAAGAAGTAGACTTAAAGAATCATAATTTATATAATATTTTCACACTCAAAAACATTTTATAGACAATTATAATATTATAACTATAATACTGATTAAGGATATAACACTATGGCCTGGTTTCATAGACAGGGCTTAAGCTTATAAGGCAGGATTAGGCCAATATTCAAATAAGACATTTTAAGTAAATTTTATAAACATGCTTTAGAAAAAAAAAAACATTACTGGTGTCCATCTTGAGGCAAAACAAAGGCACTGATATATTTTAAGATCAATCAGTGTAAGTTTCTTTCGGTTAAAGCTGCTCAGACTTACATTTAGTCTAGGACTAGGCTTGTCTATGAAACCGGGGGTTAGTTTTAACTCCTTGTGTTTATGATTTAATGGCTGAATATTCAGTTCTGTCCTCATCATCAGAGCTAGAACTGCTAAGGTGTCTCTTCTGGTTATGTTTGGGTTCTTTAACAGCAGGCTTGGCAGAACAAGACACAGCGGTGTAATTCAGTTCATCTTCTTCACTGGTATCAGATTCCCAGTCCATATTTGTGAATGGATCTTTTGGCACACATGCAGAAGAAACATTCTCATAATCTGGATTATCTGATTGGGAATTCTAGGAAGAGGACGATATAATAAAACAAATGTTCTTAATAGTTGTATAAAACGTGCTCAATACAATTTCTGGTTTATCCTATTATGAGTGTGTTTTTTTCTAGAAAAAGCAATTGTAGGCCCTTAGTTTTAAAAGTGGCAAACCCCCCACAACTAGTGTTGTGTTGAGAGCAAATTTAAGATTGAAATCCGCTTGAAATCTGATCATATTTAGATTCGAGCTGTTTCGAGCTACATTCATATGTGGTTTGGAATCCTATTCAAATAGCATTTCTGGAAATCCGTCAGTCTGGCGGGATTTATCGGATTTAGCCTAGTTTTTTCACGTCCTCACGTCACATAAAACGTAAACACGTCAGACGTTTTTGCAGAAAACATGCTGAACATATTTGCAGAAACAAGCTTGTGTCGTTGCAAAGTGCCAGTCCTCGTATCTCGCTGAGTTTTGAAAGCATCGGAGACGGCAACACGAAATAACGCCAATCATTCCAGCTTCCTGCGTCTCTGCCTCATAAGACGAAATTTAATAATATACCGCAGCCGCAACAGCAACATGTTGTCATGTGTAAGATTGTAAACTGTATTGCTAATACTGTTGTCTTTAGCTTAGGCATAAAAACGCAACGGCATTACCAGAAAAACATTCTGAGAAAGGAAAGAGTGCTTATGGACACACACATTGGATATGAACAGTTGTGATACACTGTGTGGACAGTCAGTTATTCAAATCAGATTCCATCCGGATATGCACAAAATGGGATTTGGACTGACAGTCTGAACGGGGCTTAAGATGGTTGCACTTGGCCGTGATTAAGAACGTCAAACACAAAATGCCGGACGAGCGTTAGCTAACAGTTAGTGATTTCAGCGTAAGCAGTGAGAAATTAATGTTTAACTTTACAAATAGTTGAGATACACATGCGGGGTGAGGCATCATGAACTGTTTAGATCTGTATAAGTATGGGTTAGTCTCTTATAGAGACATGCAGTTAGAGTTAAAAGTTTGTGATTACCTATTAATATGTTAAGACGTCTCTGTCGGTACATATTAAAGGATATTCATGAAGTACAGTTAATAAGAATTCTAGTCAGATCCGGTGGCTCCACACAGAGATATGATCTCATCATCATCCAGTCTGCCTGGAATAAACTCAACGTTTTCAGTTTAAAAACAAAATCTTTCCAATCAATCGTAAGAATTTCCCGCTGAAATCTAAATCGTCTTGTTAGCTTCTTTCGCAAGGCACATGCAGTTTTATTTTTCAAGGCCACAAACTACTCAGTAACTTTTAATAGCCTATTGTGACATATTCTAAAGTCTTACCGTTGTCTGCTTATTTTTTGACACCACAGTGTATATTGCTGATCCTTCAGATAGTCTAAAATTACAGTCATACATTTAAAAGCATCGTTAGTGCATTCGTAATAAATATAATGTTCTAACTGATTTTAATATTCCTTATCTGTGATAGCCTACCTTTTTTCTGCCTCAGTTTTCCCCTTGAAATCAATAGTGACATAATTTAGGGTAGCTGCGCCATTGTCTGTTTTTTGTTGTTTTGGGGAATGTTTTGTCTGTAACAAAACAACAAAAAAAAAACTTAAGCATAAAAAACGTTAGTTGTTTGTGATACTGATGTTTTAAAAAAAAAAAAAAGAACAAGAATCTCTCACATGTTTCATTTGTGGCAGTTTAATAGCAGCATACACCGTTTGGATATTAGATTTTGGCCTTAAAAAACAGAGAGAGAGAGAATTAATTTCATTACAAAAAGGGGATGTCTCCATCAGTTCTGCTGTTACCTTGGATTAAGGTCCTGTGCTGGTGTAGGATCATGGGAATTGGGTGTCGGATGTGATTGATTAACCCTTCCATAATCTGAATCAGGAATGCTCTCCACTGACAGATTCTCCTGGGTATTATTGCGTGATCCCTAAGCGTTTAAACATTCCAAACAAAACAAAATCAATCTCTTACTAAGCTAACAGATACATTTCATTGTTTAAAAAATGCACATTAAGGTGATTTTAATATTATACTGTAAGAATCCCAGTTGCGAAACAAACAGAAGTAAAATAACCAATAATAGTAAGTTTGTCAGTGTAGAAGAGCGTGACAGGAATACTGGAAAAAAGCACAATGGAGTATCTGCTTCATTCTGCTGATCTGATCTTGCCTTGATGATAGTCCTGTAAAAGAACAAGCACAGCAGTTATATAACTGACAACCTCAGACTCAACACCTAATAGGACTACTAATATGCAAATAAACTAATAAATGATACAAGCTTATTAACTTAAATCATATCTATAAAAAGAAAGAGGGATTCACCTGCGTATCAGAAAGATGGCTATAACAATGAGAATTAGCAGGAGAATGATGGGTAAGATGATCTGGTAGAACACCATGAGAGCGTTATCTAAAGAGGAAGATATCAAGACATCGTCTTAAAAACTCAACCCTGCATGATTTAATGTAACCCAAAATGTATCAATTAACCCAGTCAACCACATAAAGAACTACACATTGCTCTGGAATTTGGCTTTAATCATGCATTTACAATAAGCACTTAACTAGTGGTTAATATATTACACTCCAAATTCAAAATATTACAAAAAGGTGTTTCGTCTGCCCCCTCCTCCTTCGACATTATCCACAGGCCAGATGCCAGATTGGGGACGTGAAACAGAAACGAGCCTTACACTGTAATATGATTTATCAGTTGATTTATCAGTGTTTTAACATGTCTCTCGTCATACAGTACAGCTTTTTAGATGAGACATTTTAGGTCGAGTATATCTCACCCAGTTCGTTTGCTAGCTTCCATTGCCGCTATATGCAGTGTTTTCCACCATCTGGCAACCCGGAGTGTTTAATTAGCCAATCTTTTAATTTTTTCAGAAAAAACAAGTATGTGAACTTAGCATGTTTCCTTAAAATCTTTTTCTAATCTTGATATTTTTATGGTTTCATTAATGTTTTACGGAATGATCTGCAGAAAGTTATCCCACACCCTAAAGGGTATTATTTGAAATATAAGGTAAGTAAATTGCTTGGTCATCATGGTTACACCAAAGAGGAAGTTGTAGAAAGAGGGCCATGTCTACAGTTTTGCTAAAGAAGTTCTAGAATAACTAAATGCAGATAATTTGATAAATTAGTTATTTTTAATACTCACTGCTGATAAATAACTTGATGTTTTCGGATCGGGATTTTCCGATGTCATTGGCTGCTGTACAGTAGTAGATTCCTGGGTTCTGAGGCTGAACGGTGAAGTTCTGATCACTTGACTGTGCGGTCATGTTGTCCTCTTCTCTGTACCATTTGTAATCAGTGGCAGGAGGATATGCATTTACATTGCAGGTCAGATAGACTGGAAACTCCCCATTCCACTGAGTTAAAGTTGTCATGTTATGGACTATATTTATATTTGGAGCATCTATAAAAACAGGCAAATGGACCTGAATATTCCTAGCATTAGGTAGACGGAAAGCATTGATTTCATGTGTTTTTTTTGTTATAGTGTAATTGAAAGTCATGGCCAACAAACAAATTTGGATGTTGTAATATTAACATATATATAATGACTACTTTGACTACCTAAACTATCAGAAACATTTGACAATCTTATATCTGTCAGAAAATTCAACTTCCAAAATAATGAAGAAGCATTTTTTTTGTTTGTGTTAAATAACTAGTAGAAAAGTACTCACATTTCACTTTGATATCTACAGAAGGGGATGCTGTCTTTCCGATGGAATTCTGAGCAATACAGACGTACTGACCAGAGTCAGAGATTTCCAGAGAATGAAAGTGGAGTCTCTTTTCATGTCCAACAGTCTGTAATTGTTCATTGGTGCGTTTCTTCCACTCATATGAGCATAGATCAGGATTGGCGCGAGCTTCACATGTAAAGGTCAGTTCACTCCCAAATGTCCGTTTTCCGTTAATACTTACAGTCACATTTTTGGGTACATCTATGTACAAATTATATATAAGATGATGAAATCCAAATTATTTCAACGCAGTAAGTCCTATTAA
>JAUMHE010000067.1:15509036-15531842 GCA_032359235.1 Enteromius mattozi
AAAAAACAACATTACTTTAGCATTTAGCTTTTATAAACTACACATTGCCTACTAATAAACATGGATATGTCATTAAAGAAGAGCTTCTTACCGTTTTCTCAAGTCAACCCCTTCACAATGTTCTCAGAAGCGTTAGTTTTTCGAACTTCAGAAGAAGCAGAGGTAAAGGTTCACTTTTAAAGCCTTTCCATCTGGTGTTAATATGCTTTTTTCTGGTCAAAAGTGGTCAGCTCTAATACAGGTGTAAATCGAGTATAAAGTAGTTTGTGAACAGATCACCACATTGAATTTGGGCTGGTCTCAATACCCACTCTTTGTAATCTTTGCACTGTCTTGTGCACTTACTTCCTGTGACATGTAAATGTTTACAAGTTGTCATGACCACTAGTGTGGGTATTGGGACTACACACACACACACACACACATATATACACATATATGATTGGGACAGGCACTTTTAGTGAAAATGCCATCCATCCTAAACGCATCAAGGACCACCATGAAACTCCACCCACTCACCCTATGATACTGGTCAAGGGAATCAAAACCAAATGTAATGGTTCTTTTTATTAAATGATTTTTAAGTCTTGTGCACTTACTTCCTTGTGCACAGTGGCTTCAGCATATTTTCACCTCCAGGACTGAAGATTTTATTTGTCTCACCTAGAATGTGATAAACCTGGTGTTATAATTCTGAGTCTGTTCATCAGAAAAGCATGAGCTGTAAAACTGATTGGATTCAGTATTCAGTATATTTTTAGTTCTACTTTTCGTTACATTTACATTTAAACTAGATTAACTTATTTCACCTTGTTACACCTCTACAAATCCTCTAGACTATATAAACAAAGCAGCACAGTACATTTCATCAACTTTTTAATGCTTTTGTTTCAAGCATGTTGATCAGAGAAGACAATATGTATTGCCATCAAGCGATTAATCGCATCCAAAATAAAAGGTTTTGTCTACAAGATATATGTATGTGTGCTGTGTTTCTTTATTATATAAACACATACACATACTGTATGTACATGAATATGTTTGTATTTATATATACATGATAAATATAAACCGTACACTCACATTAATATATTACATAAACAATCTTTTATTTTGAATGCGATCAATCACGATTAATGGTTTGACAGCACTAAGCTTAGTTTATAATAGTATACATTTATTCACAATAAGTTATGCATGTAAACATTCTAAAAATAAAATAAATAAATTGTCCAATCACAAATCATGTAGCTGTTATTAAACAGCTTATTGGAATAATGATTACAATTGGTCAGTTGCTTTATTATCTGACTTTTTTGACCACTGATGTCTTGTGTCACACCGAAGTCTTTTCTTTCTCACATAAAATAATTTAAACTCAGATCAATATGTTTTATCCATTTTTCAATTATTTTACATTTAGCTGATTGTCATAGAAACATATCTGATATGTCCTATCATTCTGTCTGGGTTTGGTTTGCAATAATAACCACATTGGTATCAGTTATATCCTTTTAGTGTCTTTATATTATGTCATATGGCTTTCCCCATTATGAGCAGGCTCATGAAGAAAACCATAATGAAGAACAGCCACATGAAGAATCGGTCCAGAACCTTGGCGACCTTCTTCCACTCTCCTGTTCTTCTCGCAGTCGCTCTCTGATCGCGGTAACAGTTTGCAACATACTCTATGTTCCTCATGAGATGCTGCTGCTCACACTTGCACTGCACTTTGAGCCCTCCATCATGATCTCTGCATCCATCTTCTCCTCTTCCTGTGGATTTACCTGCCTCTGCTGCCCCATCACCACCATCCATGCTCATGAACGCTCCCTCCCTCCACGCGCCATAGCGACAGGTGGGGTGTTTTCCCAGTGAGCACGCCGGACTCATGATCTGAGACATGTCTTCTGTGTCTTCTGGAAGCTTTGAAGACATGGCATCCTGACCTCTCTCAAATTTAAACACAAAGTCATCTTTCCCAGCTTGGCCGTTCATGTTGCAGTTGGAGTCGGGCGGTTTGGGTGGATGAGGGTCTGGTTTCTCTGGCTGTGCTGTCATGCAGTTCTCGCCAACTTCATAGACAAAGCAAATCCTGGCCAGATACTGCAAGATGAATTTCTTGGCCCAGTTTGGGACTGGTTTGGCCTCGGGGCCACAGTGATGTATGTTCATAATAAAGATAGTGAGGGCAGTAGATGCAGTTATCATGGTCATCGTGGCTATGTAATACTTTCCTGTAGAATGTAAGAGAAAGTTTAGATGTGTTTAGTATCAATGATATTACCAGTAAATGATTAGATTGACACATTCATAATGACTGCTTATCAATTAACGCTTTATGTTTCTTAGCTGTTACATTAATACTTGATTAGATTGAGATTATTTAAAAAACAAATTCATTTAAAATGATGTATGTTTACATATTGACGTTTTTGCAGTCTTAAACCATTACTTGCCATTAAGCTATTTGTCAACCAAAAAGGAGTGTGGTAATGTAGCTATTTCATATTAACTGACAAAATGCATAATGTGTATATTTACACATTTTCATATAACATCCATTCAGTATTCACACTAATAGTCGCACTTTCAATTCACCAAAGTGATGCAAAGTTATTTTCAATTTGGGAATTGTACTAGACTACTTGAGCTGTATCCTTTAGATTCACTAAAAAGAGCCGAGTCAGAGTCATTCATTCGAGAATCAGACTACACTGGTTGAGCTACGTGAACTTGATTCACTAAAAGAACCTGCTCATAAGAGTCGCTCATTCTTTAATCAGATTCGGATCACTTGATTTATTTATTTTACATTGTAGAGTAAATAACGGTGTCACGGCGTAATTTTAAGTAAGCATTTCCGATGAAGAAACTTAGCACTGTATGACTAATCAACATGTGAGAACCTTTAACGAAACTGAAGTTTTCCAGTGTTTACGAAAATATAACTGGTTCTGTAAAAGAAGCTTCTCTAGCGCTGGTGTTGAAGGAGTTACCGAAACTTGACTAACCAGAGTGAAAGCCACCCAAAAGTGTAGCTAATTATAGTCAAGCTAAAAGTAGTTAACAATAGTACTAACAGAGAGCAAGAAACACAAACCTACTTATATGGGGTCATAAATCCTTACAATATATAAACTAAATAGGCTATAAACAATGAACTTTATTAAGAAGACCTAAAATGTTTAGGCTGAATTTTGAATAGCATATGCTCACTATTTATGCTATATACCTTATTCCTTTATACAAAAACTTTGTACTTAAGCAGTTATGATTCACCTATTAGGGGAACGTTCTCTGAAGGAGGCATGATCTCAGCCACCAACAGCTGAAACACGGTGAGCGCCAGCATCACGGTAACTCCCAGTGACACCTTCTCCCCTGAGTCTGCAGGTAGATAGAAACCCAGCGGAGCCAAGAAAGAGATCATCACACAGGGAATGAGCAAGTTGAACACATAAAACGAGGCCCTTCTCTTAAGTTTCAGAGTGTACGTCACGTCCGGATAAGGGTCTGCACAACAGCCGTACAGAATGACGTTTTTCTTGGCTGGCATTCCCAGCACCTCCCATTCCACATTGTCGACCAAGTCTGCAAGATCTGCGCTCTCCATGGCGTTCAATATGTCAAGCTGGTTGCCGTTGTAGGTCCATGACCCGTAGGTCAGACGGCACTGCTGGGCGTCAAAGGGGAAGAACGAGACGTCAACTTTACAGGAGCTTTTGGTGATGGCTGGAGCGTCCCACATGATCTGACCATCATGACGGATCACGACGTTGGTGTCCATAGTGCTGGTGAAGTGATCATCAGCGCTACAAGAATAAGAATATTCTACAGTAAATGGTTTATACGGTGGGTATAAAAAGCCTACACTCCTGAGGCCAAAACTGATACAATATTGACTAATACATTTCAGTAAGAGGTGCTCAGTGTCCTCCAAATTCATAGCTGTTGCTAAAAGCAGCTGTAGAATCAAACTTGCCATACATAAATATTAATTTTATTCCATTTGATGACCGGTTAAACAGTCCATGTGACATCAGTGGCTCAACTTCAGTTTTGTGTTGCTTGGAGAATATTTCTTTTTGCGCAAAGAAAACAAAAATAGCATATCATCTTCCGCCATTTTAGGGAGTATTACTATGTAAGCGTACACCTTCCTCTAGGCGTAAACTACCGCAGATTACGTACACGCGTGTGCTTTCCCCTCAATGTAAACAAAGCTGATTACATCAAATGTAATGGCTTACCATATTAAATGCGTTGAAGCATGCGTATGCGTTGTGTGTGATACTCTAAAACTTCTAAAAAGGAAGTTAAGCCACTGACAGTCACATGGACTGTTTTACCTGTGTTTTTTACTACATTTTTACTGGGATCATTTCAGTTGGATTGCTGTCTATGGAGAGTCAGATGCCTCTCTGATTTCATCAAAAATATCTTAATTTGTTTTACGATTATGAACGAAGGTCTTCTGGGTTAGGAAAGACATGAGGGTGAGTAATTAATGACAGAATTTTCATTTTTGGGTGAACTAACCCTTTAAGTGATGAGCTTGTGCCTCCATGTGGAGAAAAAAGGAAGAGCAAATAAAACACCAATAAACACCGATCTGCCTACCTGTTATATAGGACTATATCGGGCCTCCATACATAACTACCAGGTACACGGATGGTATCAAGCCCGTCATAGTTATTCTTATTCCAGGTGAGATACTTGTCAATCCACACCTGCCGTATCCACAGATATGCCGTCAGAATCTGGTTACGCTCATCCTGTAACAGAAGTGTACACGGTTTCAGCAATTTATATTTAAACAATAAGAATATATATATATATATATATATATATATATATATTTTTTTTTTAATTGCAATATTTACAGGACAACATTTTTGCCAAATGCATTACTTTAGTCATTATTTTTGAATATAAATTTGTTATCCAACAGAACAATGACATTGCCTCTATAGTGTCCTCATTTGAGCTCATTTTCTGGTACTGTATGCTCTGGTGTGGCGCATTATCTGGTAGATTACCATGTCAATGATTTGGGAGAGGGTGATCTGTAGTGTAACGTTCAGGATGTCTTCTGTGTCCTCCACTGGCCTCAGCGCACTTGTGTAGTTTCTAAATAAATCACTCAACAGTTTCTGGGCGTAGATCCCGTTGGCCCCCCAGCAAACTGGGAAAATAAAAAAATGGAACAGATTTTTTGTTTTGTTTTGTTTTCAGTTTAATAATCAAATAAATAAACAAACAACAGCACTGGGGGAACGGTGCCTTGCTCAAGGGTCTCACCTCAGTTGTGGTATTGAAGGTGGAGAGAGTGCTGGGAATTCACTCCCACCACCCACAAAAAAAATTCAGCTTTGGCATCACAGGAATATATATATATATACACACATTAATGTGTATACAAATATAAAACTGTTCTTCTAAATGTTAATAATTTTTCACAATATTAATGATTTTACTGTATTTTTTATATAAAATAAATGCAGCTTTGATGAGCATAAGAGACTTCTTTAAAGAACATTTTCAAAAATCTTTATGATCAGTACACAGTAACTAATCTAAATGTGATGTGGTGAGTTTATTGACAGTGCATTTTTATATTTAACAGATGATGACTTACAAATGGAAGAATATACAAAGCAGAGGCAAGTCAAGATTCATCCTAAGGTAAACCAAATCATCACCTATTACATATTTGAGTCTTATTGATGTAGTTATGTATTACTACACAGCAATAGATCAGAGCCGCCTGTCAATCAGAGCCACATGACAGCACTTCTGTGACTGATAACACATGTCCACATGACAGATGGCTTAATCAGGAGGAATGGAGGGATGAGATTTCCTGCCAGATTACTCATCTGAAGCTGTACAATATCTACCAATAAGCAGTTGGCCAGTATACCACTATTAAATATTCCTGTTTTTATAGACCAGAAAAAAATACAGTTCATGAGACACTGACCCAGCAGCCTATGTCTTACTATAATGTTAGATGGTACCTCATATAGTGCAGTGTGTGAGAGAAAAATGTTAATTTAAATAAATAAACTAAGTTAATGACAGTTATATGAGAATCTTTGAATGATATATACGCAGATCTGGACTTTGCCAGATGTTTGGAAGTGCTTTGTCATGTCAGTAAAGCTTTAAAAGAGATTTACAGAAAGGATTATCATGTTGCGCTGACAATGTGATGTCAATACACAGAAATAGATATATAAAAATCATCAGCGTTTGCAAATGAATACAAAAAATAAGTAGCAAATCATGCAATTTCACTCGAACTTCACTTTATAAAGTAAGATGACTAAACATTAGACTGTGTAATTTGAATTTACTTGTGATTTAAAGTAGGTTGAGGTCCTATTACTGGCTAAAAAAAATCAAAATAAATCAAACAAATGTGAAGAGAAACTTAACAACAGCGCAGTGGCAGACTGGTGTGTAAGAAAGAAGAAAGCATTACCTGGTACAAACATCAAGCAGAAGGAAAAAAAGGCAAAATATTGCACATTCTTGGCAGACATCTCGTAGTTCATTTCATTGAAGCTCTGCTATCAGTACAGTGACAGGTGAGTAGACATTCGATTCATTGAAGGTGTGGTCTTTCAACTCCAGATGACAGCTGCTGTATGAAAGTCGATAAAACACAGAGACACTAAACCATTTAATCCTCCAAACAGAGCACATGTGTAATCCAGCCTCTGTGCCTCTGTATCTGACATCATATTTTATATGTTAAACAAAATATATGTCCACTTTTTGCTGCCATTGAGTACACATGTATTTATTATTATTAATTATTATTTATTAATAAAAAATGTTTACTATACATCTAGTGCAGACAGAAATAAACAGGAAAATAAGGCTTGCAAAATTTTATCATTAAATAACTTTAAATTTAATAAATATTTTTTTTCTGTGAAAAAAAAAAAATATATATATATATATATATATATGCGATTACAAATTGTATTTTTACTGTGAAAATAAAAATATAAACACACAAACATATATATTGCATCACATCCCTACGCCCTGGCAATATATTATTTTATTATCACCATTATTTTGATTGCAAATAAATCCAACAGCCCTTTGTCATGTATAGCAGGTTAAATGAGGTGCTTTTAATCTTTGGCCACAAGGTGGCAGTATTAACATGTAGAAATGTAGAATATGCTGCCACTTCAGAGTGAAGATTATCTCATTTCCATGTGATTATGTGAAAAGGAAGAATAAGTATTTTACATAATTATATAAATTCATGTATTTGTAAATGTATTTGCAAATTGGATGTATTTGAAAACTGTATTTGAATAAATACATTAATGGGAAAGAAAATGCATGCACAAGGTCCAAACAAAGACAGGCGTGTTGTTTTGTGTTTGCCAGAGGCCATAACACTGATTTCCCTGTCAAATTCACTGGCTTGTGGTCAGGATTTAAGTGAATGAACAGCAGTGTTTGCCTCAGAATAAAACTGTGGCAGTCTCATGTGAGTCTCCTTCATTTTACTTTCAAATCACACTGAGGCAAATGCAACACCATGTAACTCTGCGATGAGGATCAGATCTGGTCTAATGTCTCACTCACAGTAGTGTTTTTCAAGAGCTTTACAGGTTTTTTTCCCCTTCTATTTGCAACCCTTTAATTTAATTTAATGAAAAAAAAAAATCCAGCTAAAAAGGGACTAATTCTGTTGTTCTGTTCTCTTTTCTCTCCAGACAGCAAAACCAAGACTGCTGCAAACTACGCCAGAAATAGCTGAAGATTTAGAGGAGGGAAGTGAATGTTTCTCGTTTCTTCTGCTCTCACTAACAAGAGACTTGAAAATCGACACAAAAGAAAGTACATGAAATCTGCTTCATAAGCAGCCACAAACTCATCTCCCCAAAAAAATGAACCTGAAACTAATGAGTTTCATGTTTTGTAATCGTGAGGTAAGCGTGTAAAGCGCAGATTTGCATAAACGGTTCCTCCTTTTCATTAACGTGTCCAGGATAATACAAAGTCAGCATTTTATAGAAAAGCGTTTATACTGTGGCAGTGGTTTGTGTGAACTGATTCACACACAACTGGCACAGAATTCACTTTCTTAATAGTGTATGGTATTGAATTATAAATGCAATAATGAACATTATAATGAAACCAAGCTTGCTTTACACACAAAGTCACATTCTTCTTACCATGCTTCATATTTGCAGAATATTTGGAAAATCATAAATGAAACTGACTTCTTAATCAATATAGTTTTGGATCAAGGGTTAGCTTTTCTTACATATGCAACAAAGAAAAACACAGTTAAATACTTTTATTAAGTAGGGGAGCATTCAAAAATAAGACTCATCAAGTGATATGAAACTTGAAGCATGTAATATTTTAGAACATTGAATCAAATATATATCTTTATTTTATTTTTAAAATAGCGTTTGATTTGTTGTCTTTAAATTTGTTCATATTACAGTTGTTATCATATACAAAATATATGATTTTCGTTCTTTTGAAATATAGAAATTTCAAATGTATAAAGTCTGATACATACATCTATATATAATATTAATATTAATAATGAAAACAAAATTACCATTCAGTGTAGAGGCGCTCAGTAATTGCTAAATTTTACAAATGATTACAAAAGAAACTGCAACACATTTTCAAGTAGAAGTTTTCAAGTAAAAAAAAAAAGCAAAAAACTGAAATAGTATTTTCTCGTAAAATATACTCCAACAATCTTTCTTTTGGTTACAACTTTGAAAATTTTGCACGTACTGCATAGCACATTATCTTGCATACACATTAAACCCAAATAAGTTAGAGCTCAAAAACATTTAATAAGAACTCTCAGATTGTTATTTATACATATTAATTGATCTTATCTTGAAATAATTAAAAACTACTGTAACTTATTTTGACTACACTTCTAATAAAATTATCAAGTAATCTCAATGTAAAGATTTTAGTAGTGGACATTTAAACTATAACTAGCTAAATGCTAACATGCTAAGTAACACAAGATTTTGATTAGCATAGCAATAGCTTAATACTGTAAGTAAGGCAATACAGAACATTAACATTACTAAACAACATTAGTAAAGATGAACTAAGAATGAGCAATGCTTCTGCTGCATTTATTAATCTTAGTTGGTGTTCATCTCAGCATTTACTAATGCATTATTAATCACAATTTGTGTTTGTTAACATTAGTTAATGCACTATGAGCTAACAAGAATAAACAATGAACAACTGTATTTTCATTAACATTAACAAAGATGAATAAATATTGGATTAAATGCATTGTTCATTGTTTGTTCACGCTAACTAAAGTTAACAAATTACACCTTATTGTAAAGTGTTAACCATTTCACATGCAGTATACCTTCATGCTGAACTTGTCACAAACAAAAACTGTTCTAAATTACCACAACAAAGCATTAAACACTACTAAATCTTCCATTCCAAAATTTTGCACACACACACACACACAAATATCTTAGACTTAATTTTAGCACATACTCTCCATTTGAGTGCCATGGCAAAGCGTGCTGGGAAATAGGAATCCCCAGGCCAGTTTCAGTTAAATTCAAGTTCCTCTAAATTAAAAGAAACAAGTTTGTTAAATTCAAAACAGTGAAAAAATTCAGTTGACATAAAATTGTCAGTTTTGTGCAATCACAATAGAGAGCAAATCAATCAATTATTTGTATTATATAAGTATTTCTATTGTTTTATTATTTAAAACTTAATATTATTTGTTATTTTATTTTTCCTTTAAATAAATACCACTTGGTATGATATTTTGTTGTAAATACGTAAAGACATTTGTACTTTTTATTAACTGTGATTTTTGTTCATATGTACATGTGATAAAACCAACCTGATCTCATAAAAATATGTACCTCTGTGCACTTTTTGTGCAGCACTGTTTTTACATACCTCACTGCACGTTTCACCGCAGTTTCAAAGAGAAATGTCCACTGGGTGGTGATAAAACACAGATTCAATATGTGAGTCCTGGCACATTTTATTAGGAAGTGAAGTGACTTGTGGCCAGGTACCGTTGGTTCAGGCATGTCATTTCAACTTCCTTTTACACCATCAGATTTCAAAACTCCCAGCATATTAATGTTATTTTGAAGTCATAACATGATATTCTTCAAATATTTGTGCGAAAAAGTATGCTTTATTAATCAAAACTCTTTAAATTTGTGTGAAAAGGAATAAAAGGTGTCAGAGTTTTACTGCCTCTAGTGCCTGCAGTGATATATACTTACTGGTATGTGTTTAATGTCTAAAAAGTGCACCCAAGTACGTTTATGCCATGAGACCAGGTAGGATAAAACAAATACCCCATAAAAATACATAGGCTATATCCAGGTCCCATCTGATTTATAGTAGTATGCATGATTTCTTGCGGGCTTGTGTTTTGGGTTTGAGGAAAGCGAGAACAGCTTCCGTGAACACTTCCTTCACCCCGTCCTGGTTGAGAGCTGAACACTCCATGTACTTGCTGGCCTGGATTTGTCGGGCCAGTGCCGTCCCCTGCTGCTGGGACACCACCGAAAGGTTCTTCTCCTTGAGCTTCTTTAGCACCTCAGGATCATCTCTCAGATCCTTTTTAGTCCCCACTAGCAGGATGGGCACATTAGGACAGTGTTCTGACACCTCGGGGTGCCACTTCAGCTTAACGTTCTCGTAGGACGAGGGGCTGGCGATGCAGAAGCAGATGATGAAGACATTGGTTTGGGGGTAGGAGAGGGTCCGTAGACGGTCGTACTCCTCCTGTCCCGCGGTGTCCCACAGATTGAGACTGACCACTTTAGAGTCTACAGCAAGCTGTGCGCTGTAGTTGTCAAACACAGTGGGGATGTACTCTTTAGGAAAAGCGTTGGTGGTGAAGGAAATCAGGAGGCAGGTCTTCCCAACTGCACCATCTCCAACCACGACACATTTGATGTTCTGCATTGTTGTTCTCCCTTTAGCTTCCAATAACTGAAAGACACACAGGGACCAAACGTTGTCTATGACTTGCATGAGATATTTAGCAGAAACTAAATTTTACCAAAAATGTATTCTTTTTTTTTAAGAAGACTGGAGTAATAATGCTGAAAAATTCTGCTTTGAATCACAGCAATTAATTACAATTTCAAATATATTTGAATAGTGAATAGTTACTTTAAATAGGAATAATATTTTTGAATTAACATAATTTTTTTTTTATCATTTTTTATAAAATTCCCGCTGAGCATAAGACCTCCAAGAAAATCATAAGAGTTTGAAATGACATGCTAAAAGCTGAATATATCAAACTTAAATATATAAACAGTCATTCCAACACTGGTTAAACAATATAAATGGACACACTCATACTAGAAACCCATCATGTTTTTATCAGTCATGTTTATGTCAGATTATCACGTGCATTTCAGCTAAAAATGACCACCCTTACGCCCACAAAACATCAGTGTTGTCAGTGACCTTTATTTATATCTTTCTGAGAAGAACATTTGCACTGAGCTAGTAGGGAAGTAATTCATCTCACACTGGTGCCTGCTAACATCATCTGAAACTCTGCAATGTAGTAATCTTGCAATATTTGTGAAAACATATAATGCGTGTTTTTTTCTCCGCTTGACAAAATCAAATGAAGAGGCTGTCGACTCTTCAACATGCTGATTTGTTGATCTGTTAAAGGCCTAATATAAATAGATAAAAATACATACAGGCACATACATCAGTAGATTATTTATAGGTTTAGGGGTCGAACATGACTTTGCTGACAGTTCCCTATTTTTTCAAAGAAAGTAGAACTGTTCAGCTTACTGTTTTAGGGGTCACGAACCACCCACAGTTCATTCATTTATCCAGTGATTCATATTACTGGAAAGTATTTGCGCAAAAATCTTAAGCTCAAATCAAAACGACAACAATGCATTTCCATGAATCGTAATGCATGTTTTAGAATGACTCAAACTGGATTTTGACGTTTTAGATGCAAGTCAATTTTTTTAAGATAAGAGTACTTAATGAACTGGATTTATTTATTTATGTCTCTCAGTACTTAATATTCACAATCTAATCTCATTCACTGAATGGAACATTGACGGCCACTTTACAGACAGCCACTCTCCTTCCAAGTGGGCTGTCAGAATAAATCAGGCTTTCCACAGTCATCAAATCATTGTATGTGCATCTCACATATTTCAGCTGGTACTTTTCTCCATCAAAAACTCTGATCTTGTACCCCATTTAATATGAATTAAATACAGTATTGTCTGTGTTCTTGTATATCCAAATTCAACACTAGGCTTCACATACTATAACTTGCACTATATATTTATTATATGCATTACATATTAACGGTATTATTATTTGGTCAGAGACAGTACATAAACCATAGTGGAGCTCCATTTGACTATATAGAATAAAAAAAAGGATGTAACTGCTCTAATGACATCACTGTACTCTTATCAGTTTAACAATTATCAAACCAGAGATGCAAATTAAATCTGGCCTAGAGTAAAAGCTGACAGGACAGAGAGCTTGGGACAGAAAATCAAGTGCAAATAAGAGATAAACTCACCGGGCATGATACAAAAAGAGCGTCCAGGAAATTGGCAATAGTGGTATGAATAAAGCTGTCCCTAAATACAGTGACACGGGGAAGGAGGAAGTGAGTATAGCCTAGAGAGGAAGTCAGTGACACAAAAAGGCAAAGTGCCGGTGGAGAAGTTTAACGATGATGTAGGTTTAACTTAATTGTGTGAATGTCAAAAAGAAAGATATTTGCATACACGTTTGCTATGTACTGTATATACCTGTAGTGAACGGGTGCCGTGAGAATGAGAGTGAGAACAGCTGATAAAAACATCACAATAATCCATTAGTAAGCAAAAAGCTGCATGTTTGTAAGAAACAAATCCATCAGTAAGATTTTTCTAGATAAAATACTCAGTCCTGAATCCATAATATTGCTTTCTCCAGTGAAAATGTCATTTTGCATCAATCGGGAAAGAAGTGTGCACAGTTTACAAGCAAAAACTGTTTCAAACAAATATGTTGGTGCATTTTGATGTGACTGAACTGAGGTACCTTTTTTTTATTGGAGGAAATTTTATCATGGATTATGGAAGGGTACTTCCTCATGAAGAAACGTGTACTTGGACGGCTAGAGGGTGAGTACATGTTTAGCAGATTTCATTTTTGGGTGAACTATTCATTTAAAGTTTCCGTGCATGATCCAAAAGAGCGTGGGACGCTTCAAAACTGAAACTGTGAAATGTTAACACCCATTAGCGACATTTTGCAGTGTACGAGGACGAGGCCACTAGGGGGCAGTGCAATCTTTTCACAGACACAACCACACTCTGCAGTCCCTTCACATGAAAGGGTGAGTGGAAAAAGAAAAGTGTTAGAAAAACACTATCATACCAGATGAGGGTGTTTTTTGCACCAGTCAAAGGTCCACTGCCCTGCATCCTTCTGTGCACTACTGAAAGTTGTATAATTATTGACTATTTATTGCTGGTGATTAGGCAGAGTGAAGTGGCTGAGCAGTGTTTTATGGCCCAATCAGATTCTGTGGCCTTTTTCATATTTTCTCCACTGGATTTGTGGGAATTCTGCAGATTTATGCAGAGACCTGTGTAAAAAAAAAAAAAAAGCCCACAATTAAGAAAGTAGGGAAGTAGGTTAGATGTTAAGGTTAGTAAATGATTTTCTTTTAGATTGCAGCTCAAACAACAGAGCATGCAACATTAAGATCATGGTTTGATTCCCAGATAATGCATGAACTTAAAAAAAATATATATATATATATATACACACTCTCCCCATAACCATTGCACTATTTAAATTTGCACATTTAACATTGCACATAATCATACATATCCATACATGTACATTTGTAAATTTCTGATTATACATTTTTATACATATGTCAATCCCTGATATAGTAAATAACAACCTGTAAATAATGTTCATATCTATTGCATATTCATGATTACTATAGCAACCTATACATTATGATCATATACTTGTAATTCCTGATTATAGTTAATACAAACTGTATATTATGTTCATATTACTGTACATATCTTCGATAACTTATACCTATATCCTGCACTTGCTGCTTATTGCACTCCTGGTTAGACCTAAACTGCATTTCGTTGCCTTGTACTTGTCATGTAATGACAATAAAGTTGAATCTAATCTAATCTAATGTAATATATATATGCATAAATGTTGAAAAATAATTTATATTAAAACAAGGTAGGCTATATCAGTAATATAAAGTACTAATATGTGCAAATAATCAATAAAATTATTAAATTATTAAAATAAATTTAATATTATATAATTATAATATTTTTAGTGCTGTCAGATAATTAAAGACATTCAAAATAATTTTTAGTTTATATAATATATGTGTGTGCTTTGTATATTGATTATAAATACACACGCATGCATGTACATATTTCAGAAAAAAAAGTTGATATATTAAATAGATTTATATATAATATAAATTATATTTATATAAATAAAATATATATACACATAATATACAAGTAATAAATATACACAGTACACACACATATATTATTCAAACAAAAACTTTTTTTTGATGCAATTAATCAATTAATGATAGCGCTAAAATATTAAAATAGGCTACATAAAACACCCTCCACTGTGGTAAACATGATACTAAATAATCGTTAATAAACATGATGGCATATATAATTGATTAAATATACCAAAAATGTAAATCAGTGTAAAGCAGACAGCATGAACCATTAGCAGCGTGTGTGTACTTGTTATAACGGAGACTGTTTGGTAGTGATCAGGCGTAGTGTGATAACAGGGAGTGTGTGACTGCGCATGCGTCGCGCCGCAGACTGTGAGCCCGGCGTGAATCGAGGAGGAAGCTCAGCTCGTTCGGCCTCTCTTTGCTTCTTTGCTTGACAGAGGACGACTGAATCACCGTCCACCTGCCGCAATCCCTCATCGGCGGGCCGGAAAACCGTTCAGAACCGTGTGGTCGTGTGTTTTTGGAGTGTTTCAATACAAAGCCTCCATGGAGTCTGATGGGAGGAGAGCGCAGCTGAAGACGAACCTCAAACACTGAGACGGTCTGCACGAGGATCCGAGGTAACGCAGCTCGTTTTAAAACGCTTTGACGTTTAGTTTCGCTGTTTTACATCACGTATCGTTTAAGAGATGGATTTGGGTGTTTAGGAAGAGAGAAATGAGGGAACCAATGGCCTCGTTACGCTACGAAGCCAGCTGCGCATTCAACCGCATTAATACAAAGATAATACAGTGTCGTTGATTATGAATCAGCTTTTTATGACTGATTTTGTTAGGCAAATGTGGGTGAAACAACTATTACTAGTTACGATTAGCTGCTGAACCATATCTGGATATATAATACATAAGTTGATGTGTTAATTATTAAGATTATTATTTTGTCTACGCTGCTGTTTATATGGTAAGTTACTGTAGGTTCACACTGTCAACCTTTTAATTAATGAGTTTAGTTAACCCAGGGCTGGACAATATAGTTTCCGCTTGAAAAATGTTAACTAGTGACAGGTGAGTAGAGGAGTAACTTGCTAGCATTCATCACACGTCATCGTAAATAAAACCCCAAAAACGTGACATTGGATTTTTTTATGGGAATGAACATGTATAAAATTTGTAACATTTTTTTGTTTTGGTGTTTATTCTGTGTTATTTATGTACTTATGTTTTGATTTATTGTGTTTTTGAACAATATATTTTACTTGGGGCCAGTTTGATTATTTTTCTAACATTTTAATGTCAAAATATTTAAAATGTAATACAAAAATAGTAATAATGGAGTAGTTAGAAGTGAATATCTGCAAAGCACAAGTTAAAATGATTAACCCATGTATCTTAAGTAATTATCTTAAATGACTAACATCATTGTTTTAATACTTTTGCACTCTGCTTTCTGAATGTCTTTTTAGACATTAGTAGGGCCTGCATTATAAATATATTAAAATATATTAATATGCTTTTAAATGCTTGTAATATGTATTATAGAGATAAAATAAAAAAGTTAAGAGGTACCATAAGTTTATATAGTGGAAAAAAATACTGAGAATAATATATATATATATATATATATATATATTGTCAGACAAAAAGAGAATTCTACTGAACATGTGCAGAATAAGTGTCTTAATTAAAGACTTTAAAGGGGTGTCCAAAATCACATACTGTCTAGTAGCTGCTATAACTTACAGCTAAAAAAGTATGTTCTGTATAATATGAATATGGGTGGTTTGAATGAAATTTAGACGTGCTGCTCTTTTCACGTGCTATTTTTCATATATTTGGATGCAGCATAAGTGTGTTCTGTTTGCCAGTGTTCTTTCCTAATTCATCTTGGAATTCATTTAATACATGACTTGACATGCAGGGTTGTATTGTTGCTTTGCTGACATGATCTTTCTCGCTTGTTTCCCAAACCAGCTCTCCTACTATGGAGCTCAGCAGATTGGTTACTTTATGGATTGCATGTATAAGCTTCTTGCTGGAATGTCAAGCTGACAAATCCAATCATGTAAGCTCAGACCCCTTACCATCAGACAACGGTGTCTCAGGTGAGTTTGAACTGTTCGAATGAATTATTTTACACTGGTGAAGAAGTAGCTGTGTCATCATAGACGAGCGTTGACGGCCCTTTCAACAAACAAGGCGTACTTTAAAGTGCTCTGTGCTTTGCAGCCCCCTTTCTCAGTGCTGTAGTCTTATTTAGAAATTGTATGGGGGTCTAAATGCGGCCCGGCTGAGAATAGGAAGGGAATGCATTCTCTGTTAAGCGCTGTCCTCACTTGTGCTGCTCTGTGGCAGCGTGTCACATAAAGTTGCCTGGAGCATCAAAGTGTGTACAGTTGTTTCTGTAATGTTTTTTAGGCCCGTATAAAGGGAGGGTTGTTCTGAAAGTTCGTCTGAGTTGACTATTAGGGATATGTTGCATCTTGCCCAGATGCTTGCTCTACAAAACCAACCAGTCTTAGTTAAGAGTGGGGGAAGAAAAACAAAAAAAATTGTGTTGTAATTTGGATCAGCTCTGATTTTGACGTGAAGTTTATTTTAAAAGTCATGGGGAACAATTGATTTCCAGGCCTGGAAAGAAATACAATAATGAGAAAATATATCTATTTTTACACTCTTAGCCTTTAAAAACAATTTAAGAAAAATGTAAGAAAAAAGGGTGTGTATATATATTATATTATATTATATTATTTAATATTAAGAAAAAAATATAATAAATTAATAAATTAATTAATATATTAATATAAATATGTAAATATTTTCAAAATATATAGGCTACTGTACGAGTGTGTGTATACTATATTTGTATATTTTATAATTAATTATGTAATTGATTAGCTAAAATAATGTCTTTCAAACTTGCAATATTGTGTATTTCACTTACGCATTACTGTTACTGTGTTTTTTTTTCAACCCTGGAAGTGCATTAATGGTTTATGATGATTTTTGTACTTTAGCTTTTAATCTTATTTGCCTCCTTTTAACTATCAGATTTTTCCTTTGCTTTGTCACTTATTCATGAAACACAATGCAAATGTTAAGTGGCCAATTTTCTTAATCCAGTTGCTGTTTGCATAGCTAGTATTGTTACATGTGAACTGGGTGACGTTGAAGTTATATTTGCCTGTCATCAATCATGTTCTGCCTCAGTGATGTAAAAGATGTCTTTTACAGTGGCCTTCTGGTGGTCTTGCTTTACCGTGTTATGTTAGTGAATCAAGCCGTCTGATTTTGATTGCAGTGTAATTACTTAAGAGCCCTTTGGGAAAACCAAAAGTCCAGAGTGTATTTCTAAGCTTTTGTTGAACTGGAATAGGGCCCAGCCATTAAATGATAATGCACCGTTCGGCTACTGGTTGAACGAGCTGTACTGTATGTGTCCACCGCTTTTCACACTGAATTGACCTTAGAGAATTGCCTGTAATTTTGCAAATCGATTCATCGACAATAATGTGTCATGCTTTTTTAGTAGTTGCACATAGTTATTTTCCATCTTTAATGCATATTTCTGTAGGAATATTGTATTTTGTTATACTAAAGTGATAAAGACATTGGAAATTGCAGCTGGTATTGCACTTCATTCATCACACTGGAAATGAAAGGTCAAGTCGAGTTTATACTGCATGTTTTAGTAAATGTAGCAGATAACCTGGGTGTCTTGTGCATGCAGAGAATTTGCATACTCTACACACACTACACACTACAAAGATAAAGTAGCATGCTATTCTCAATCTAAACATAACCGGGTTCTGCCTCTGACCCACAGTCATACAGGTGGTTATTTTGCATTTGAAGCTGTAAATATATGTAAAAATGTAAATATTTTATAAGAGTAAGAAATTTGCAAAGCAAATGATCATGCCGTACACGCTATATGCAACTAGTGTTTTACGTCATTTCTGAGCAGGTTAGGCAAATTGCGTTAAATTTTTTAGAGTCTGCGGCTTTAGAATGCACAGGTGTTTTACAATGCTTGTATTTCTGTATTTAAGAGAATTTATTCTTTGCATCTGGCTTAAGTTAGTTTGACAGCATTAAAATACCAGGCCAAGTCACGTATAGACAGTATAAAGAGATGAGTATTAAGACACTAAAATTAGTTGTAGATAATGGCGTTTTCCTGGCTTTCCCAGCACTTAAATTAATAGGCACATGGGAAGTGTGGCAACTTTGGCCTTTATCGAATTCAGTCACAAGCATTCAAGGAAGCTTGAAGTTTTCACATATAGCTACATTACACCCTGCATGTAAGGCAATAATGGAAACGGCATAATAGGCATGAAAACAAAAAAGGCAGTCTTTTTAAGCATAAAGACTGAAAAGCATAAAAAGTAAAAATGCAAACCACAAACATTTGAACAGTAGTGTAACTGTATGTGTTAAAACTGCTGCTGTTATCCCATTTAATGAAATATTTTCTGATCACATTAGCTTCCCTGTGACCAAAAACCCTCTCAAGCTTCAGCAGAGAGGATCTATCCCCACCACGTCTCCGCAGGCCTTGATCTTTGGAACTTCCTGTGCGTGTCAGGTCTGAGAACTGCACCGATGGAGCCTAGCGTCTCCTGAGGCTGATAGTCAGGCTTCACACAGTAAATAACAGTCATGCCACTGGTCGGTCTGATTTGTTTTCAGTCCTGTTGGAGAAGACAACAATGTCCCATGAGCTGCAGTTGGTGTGCTAGTCTACAGCCTCCCCCAAAAAAGCAGCCTGATCTCCTGAATCCTGTCTGTTATATAACAGCAGATTGACAGAGATTAACTAGTGGTTTGTTGTCCCATTTCTTTCATTTTAGAGAGCAAATACGTTTTTAGTTTTTGACTACTCTTGGCTAGCTGGACTGTTGTGATTGTTGTAAGGGGATGTTTGCATTACATAACTGTATTCACTGAACCCTGATTAGATACGAAGTCATGTTTCGTACAAAGACCGTGTTCATGGCTTTGACCAGTGCTTTTGATCGTAGGCCTGTTCAGGTTATATAAAACACTTTTATATGGGACATCAGCTGGTAACCTAAAGCCAGAAAGATGCTCTACACAAGCATGCAAAGCATTGTGAGTGTGCCATCCTATTCTTAAGCTTTCCTCTCACTGTTCTCAGGGGGTCAATAGAATTTCCTATCTGTTATTTTGGTAGTTAACTATAAGCATATCAGCCGTTGAACTAACTAGCTTTCTCCACACTGTTGGTCATCAGACCTGAAAAGGTTATGCAATATGTGTCAATTTTGTGAACGTCTGCTCTGAGATTTTTCTTTCTGATATTTCATGATGAAATGCAATCGAGCTTTTGTAGCATTGCATTCCTGTATCAGAGTCATGTGTTTTGGGCCTGAAAGTTAGAATTATAGTGCAGTGTAATTGATTTATCTCTTTAACATTTCCAATCTGGTTAGAACGTCTAATAATTTTTTTTATGTTTATGTACATTTTGTGTATATTAAAAAAAAAAAAAAATTGTTTAGTTTGTTTTTCCATTTCATTTTTTTGGAAAGAAATTAAGACATATTTAGCAAGTATGCCTAAAAATATTCAAAAATTACTTACGACATTTCCCCTGGTTTTACAGACGAGGCTTAATCCTAGTTCCAGACTAAAAGATAAGTCTGGGCTATATCAACTGAAAGAAACTTGCTCTGATCATAAATAATATATGACTTATGGCCCAATCACTGGAAGGGTTTAAAAAAAAAAAATCATTGAATGAATCGTTTAGTTTAGGAAATCTTATTAGGCAGGAGACTAGCATGTTACTACCGTGTATAAACGGCAGTCTATCTCTGTTGAGCACTTGTGATTACATCGCTTGAGACATGAAGTTGAGCAACATATAGATGTTGCTCAATTTCTTCTGGTTTGCTCAATTTGTTTTGAGTACAACCTGGTATTTAAGACGCTACATCTAATATAAAGGTTGTAGTTTATTCTGCTTGGTAAGTGATACATTTCAGAAACCAGATATGCTTCTCTTCATGTCCATTTACCAGCCCCCCAACCTGGTTAACAATCATCTCCCAAGCCTTCAGGGTGACTTTGATAGGCTTAGTTAGACTTCTGTCTCTGTTCTTGGAGAGCTTTAAGAGACGTCTCCACTTAGCTTTTTAAATGCATGATTTGTGTTATGAAAAGACAGGCGCCAAGGTTTATTTTTGCAGCTCATGGGTCTCTTGGACCGGTTCCTTTGTGTTATAACACTCTGATATACACAAACACGACCGGATACATCACAGTCTCTCTAGTACCGCACGCTCTGATCTGATAAAGTTTCCACTTGTGAACATTCACACAAACTACTGCAGGTTCTCTGAGCACAAACCAGAGCTTTCCTGGCCCTCAGAACCTTGAGTGTGGTAACACAACAGCTGTACAGATTTGCAGCCTAAAAATAGTTGTTTGCTAGTTTTAGTTAATACCACAGCCGGTCTATTTTTAGCCCCCCCTCATAGTTGGAGTTGGAAACCTCCATGGACACAGTGGGATTTGGAGAAGACTGTTTAGAAGCACCTCTGAATACTGAAATCGAATCTGGTGCTATCATTTTAAACACAGACAGTATTCATTAGCATGCAGTGTTCTCATTAAAGTGCTTTGTGGCCCCCGACAGCAAAATTAACTATTGCTAAGGCAACAAGCCATATTGGGTTTTTATCTTACCTTTATTTCCAAAGAGGCGCTCTTTTATTGTTTAATGTGGTCCTGTTGAATGCACTAGTTCTCAATTAAAAACCAGTGAAGCTTCTGTACTGTAGGATGGCGTAATGGTTAAAGATTTTATTAATGATACAATACAACAATTAATGATATAACCCATATTTGGGATTTTTTTTTATTATCGCCATCAAGTTTGTGTTCTCATGAGTGGCATCTGCGTGGTGCTTTTGTTGGCATCCGTACAGACAATCCTTTTTCACCTAATATCCTTTTCAGGTGTTCACTGATGTCAAAACGATCCCTTGAACTAAGCACTGACCGCATTTCTTCATCCAGTCCAAGTTCAAGATAAAACTCAATTATGAGTGTATGAGCTATCTGAACCACTGGAAGCGTAAAGTAAACAGGAAGTGTTTATCTGAGCTCAACTGGTTATGCCAGAGAACGCAAATATCTTTTCGAGAGAATGAAATTTTTTTTCGAGGTGAACGCAAAAGATTAATAAAAATATTTTTTCCTCCTAGCCCAAACTTTTTTCCACCACCATGTCACTTAAGGGGCTCCGTAGATAGTTGACCTAACTGTTGAAGAAATTAAATGATATATTAAAGATGTATTACAGCATTTGCGTTTTTTATATATATAAATTTTTAATAAATATTTAATATAAATCATTTAAAATCCATATAATTTGTCCACTAAAATCGTAACTACGTAACTAGTGGTTAACGTTATCCCATAGCCTGTACGGCTTTAGTGGCATCATAGGGAGAGGAAAGGTAAATTGTTTTGTTTAAAGATTACAAAGATCCAGAACATGCATTATGAATCCAGGAATTCAACTAGTTTGTAGCCTTCTTGTTTAAGTATCTCACTAACTGTGTCTGTCTCTTTTCTTCAGAGTTTTGCCGCATTGACGAGCTGCTCTGTCAGGATGAGATTGCCATCCTCAGTTTTGAAGCCATCCGCAGCATTCACAAGCAAATGGACGACGATGCCAATGGCAATGTGGACGTTTCAGAAACCGACGGGGTTAGTGAACTACTTTTAAAGCTGCCTCTATGTGGCTAACATTTGGTTAATTGCGGACTTGATTGACCTTTGTTCTCTTCTAACCTCACACTTTGGGTGGTTTTAAGCAGCTGATTAATATTTCTCGTAGCATTAACGCTCAAGTCAGCGTGATGGTGAATAAATAATCTGCAGCAGGCTAATGGGTACCCTGATGCTTGTTGCCGCTTGTAATATTAGGTTTATTTTATGTTTTTCATTTCATAAGCTGTCTGTTTATTTACACTGAGGTAATACAGTGACTGCCATGGTTTTGGAAGTATTTTTTAAATTTATTTTCTCTAAAATTCATGAAGCAATACAGCTAGCTCCGAGATTATTAAAAAAAAATAAAAATTGTATTTATAAAAATGATGTGAAAATACAATTAAAGTGTGTGTGTGTATATATATGTGTGTATATATATATATATATATATATATATATATATATATATATATATATATATATATATATATATATATATATATATAT
>JAUMHE010000067.1:15533192-15545936 GCA_032359235.1 Enteromius mattozi
CAGCCTTGATGAGCAGAAGAAACATCTTTAAAAACCATTAAATATCTTACTGACCCCAAATTTTTGAACGGTAGTGTTTGTATATATATACACACACACACACACATTTTAATTGTATTTTTTATATATATAATATTTGTGTGTTAATTGTATTTTCACATTAAATATTATTATTATTAATATTATTATTAATAATAATAATACAATTATTGTATACATAACAATTATTATTATCTGCATTCTGCTCCAAATTACTTATTATTATTATTATTATTATTATTATTATTATTATTTGTATTATTATTATTTTTTTTATTTTTTAAGTGTGATTTATAATATATTTGGACAGTTTATTTATAAGCTTCCCCCCCCCCCC
This sequence comes from Enteromius mattozi, assembly GCA_032359235.1. NCBI lineage: Eukaryota > Metazoa > Chordata > Actinopteri > Cypriniformes > Cyprinidae > Enteromius > Enteromius mattozi. The sequence goes on from JAUMHE010000067.1 coordinate 15,533,569, forward strand.
CCAACAAAAATATGTGTTTGTTTCATTAGAATTAAGTTCGAATTAGTCCTACATATTGTTTTTCATTGAGCCTGTATTGTTTCATTATACTGTAACCTGTTTTTTCTCTTTCACCCACATTGAGTTAGCCTAGCAGCTACCAATGCGAATTAGCCCACTAGCTAACACTGAACAACACTAGCCCACTCAAAACAGCAATGAAGCACTCAAATCCCGACAGGCTAGGCCTGTTCGTTCTTTCAGCAATATGTTCCCAAGCAATAAACTCACACATTTGCCTTTCCTACCATCTCTCTTTTATGAATGATATCCAAAATCTCTGATGCTGGTTTGGAACCGGTGGCCGTTTGCCCGAGGAAAGCCGGTCGTCGTGTTTGTTGGGTGTCGTTTTGGAAGCATACGCAGGGCCTGCCCCTTCCTGGCATCCTTACAGTGGAGCGATATGTTGTGTAGGCGTGCTGTCCTGCTGCATCCAGCCTTCTCGAAGCAGCATCGAGGCAAATCCCACAGAATGGATACCAGCATCCTTGTATTCTTTTGACGTTTGTCCAAAATCTCAAAACAACGGTTTGATGGCATAGAATGAAGTTTACCAGCGCAAAAAAAAAAAAAAAAAAACTGTTAAAAAAGTTGCGCTACGTTCAGTGTAGGTTTCTAGCTGCACAGCAGTCTTGCTCATCTTGCTCGACACTTGTCTTTGAGTGGGCATGCTGAAGAATGTCTTGGCCTGTGTTTGAAACCCATGACTCATTTTCTTTATTTAATAGCTCAGTGACATCTTTTCCAGTGAAATTTTAATTATTGCCACTGTGGGGGAAAAGCCAAGCATCTCTACGTGTTTTGAAATGTCAGTTATAAGCTGTGCTAAAACAACAAATTTGATTTAATGAAAGCAGGTGTAGTTGGTCTCTATCTAAATATTTAGACGTTTTTATAAAAAATCTCCCACAGTGGTTGCTGTTTAACCACAGTTTGAAGCTCTTTACCGTCTTAAATATCCCATGATCTGCGCTTTAACCTTCTGTTGCGTTATGTTGTGTAATCATTTTTGCCATCTGCTGTTTCTGAGCAAACAGAGCCTTTGCTCTCTATATGTTCAGAACACTCAACGGCGTTAATAGAATGTTTTAAAATATCACGTTGTCTACATGTAAGATAGACCCTGTTCATTGACGTGGCTTGACTGTTAAATGTTCTCTAGAGTAAACAGTTTATTGTCATTGAATTATGTTCTGGTCATTTGCTCATAATGGTCAAACAAACTGTAAGTTTCGGTCCAGTAAGTTTTCGGGGTGGGCAGGACCATCCGGCTTGGAAACCAAGCAACCAACAAAATTCAGTATTGTTTGTCATAACTGGGTCTCTGCATAGCTGTAAAGGCTTCTGATATTCATTAGAAAAATATCTGTTCATTTATTTATTGTTATTTGTTTTATTTCAATATTTTATAATATTTTAATGACATCTGTGTTTATTTTTTTTTTGGTATCCCATTTTATTTTTATATATATTTTTAAATTTAATTAATTTTATATATCTTTTTATATATAAGAATTTTTATTTTTTCAAAATATTGTTTTTATGTAATGTATTATTTTACTTTTTTGTGTGTATGTGTATATATATATATATATATAAAAAATATGGTATTTTAATTTTGGAATTTTGTTATTTTAATATTAAATTATTTATGTTTCATAATATTTAATTGAAAAGATTTTAGTACCTGATACCTTCAGTATACCATGGTACCGCTGTAGTACTTTAAAGGGCTGCTTTAAGTGTCTGCTTGTGTCAAATTCTTCTACACCATTTCCATCTCAAGGTCTTTGTAAAGAAAATATAAAAATAAATCTCTGCTCTTTACAAAGGAAACTTAAACATTGCAATCACATTCAAGTTTTCAGTTTCTTCTGAATGCACTGGCATCCTTGAGCTGCTAATTGGAATATTTCATTTTGTTCCCTGTTATCCAACAGTTTTTAAGAGAGGACCTCAACTACCATGACCCCAAAGCCAAACACAACAGTTTCCATGGTGACGACCAGCTCATAAGCGTGGAGGACCTGTGGAATGCCTGGAAGAATTCAGAAGGTGAGAGCGGACGTTTCATAATGAGCCATTAGCGCAAAAACTGCTTGTCATGCTTTTCTCACATGCAGTGGGGAATATGTTGCACCTTTTCATGAGAAACTGCTCATTGGTTGACCTTTGCTTATATAGGCTCACATTCTTAAAAGGGTTTTGCTGACTTTAAAAGTCAGACTTTTTTTTTTTTTTTTGTAGTTTTTTTTAAAGCTGACTGCACAACGTGTCTCAAACTGTACAGCTGAATGAAATGCTGTAGAAAAAAATGAATTTTTAAATATTCAAATTCATTCTGTGATACCATATGGTTTTCCATGACATGTATCATTATTAATAACAACATGGTTTTCATTTATATTACTTGTCCATGTTAATACAATGGTAAAAAGAACATGTAAAAATTATTATAATATTTAGAAAATATATATTTGTTTTTCCTGTAGACTTGCAACTATTATTATTAATAATACACTTTTTAAATGTTTCTGTGAAATATTAAATTACATTATTTGTTTGTTGTAGTAGTAGTAGTAGTAGCAGTAGTAGGTCTATACCTTAAAGGGTTAGTTCACGCAAAAACGCGAAAGTTCTCACCCTCATGTCGTTCCAAACCCAAAAGACCTCCGTTCATCTTCGGAACACAAATTAAGATATTTTTGATGAAATCAGAGAGCCATCTGTCCTTCCATAGACAGCAACACAACTGAAATGATCCCAGGTCCAGAAACGTAGTAAAAACACCGGTAAAAAGTTAATGTGGCATCAGTGGATCAACTTCAGTTTTGCGATGATAGGAGAATACTTGTTTTGTGCAAAGAAAACAAAAATAACATCATATATTCAACCATTCTTCTCCTATGACTTACCGCCATTTTAGAGAAGATTACTGTGTACGCTTTCCTCTAGGCGTAAATAGCCATAGATTATGTACATGCGTGTGTTTTCACCCGGATGTAAACAAGGCTAATTACGTGAAAAATGTTAAAGCTTGTGTATGTGGTGCATTGAGATAATTTATAAAATGGCGGAAAACGTATGTCATGGGAGAAGAGTAAATTATGCTATTTTTGTTTTATTTGCGCAAAAAAGTATTCTCGTAGCATCGCGAAAGTGAGGTTGAGCCACTGATGTCACATGGACTGTTTTACCAATGTTTTTGCTACGTTTCTGGACCTGGGATCATTTCAGTTGTGTTGCTGTCTATGGAGGGTCAGATGGCTCTCTGATATCATCAAAAATATCTTAATTTGTGTTCCGAAGATGAATGGAGGTCTTATGGGTTTGGAACGACATGTGGGTGAGTAATTAATGACAAAACCAGGGTGAACTAACCTATTAATATAACAGGGTACAATCGTAATGTGCATGGATTTTGTAGGACGTGTTAAGTGTTAACATAAATGGGCCTCTTAGCTGCAGGAGTGTGAACACTTAGGGAGCCACTTTTCAATGGTTTTCAACACCTCCTCCAAATCCAGATCTGCTCCAGAACACTCAGCATGTGCGTCCTGCTCATAAATGTAGAGCTGTGAATGAGGCCTTGGTAAAACTAATGCTAAAAGGAATAAAAGCATGCTGCTTGCTGCAGTGTATCTACTGCTGAACAATGCAGCAATTGTGGACTGCAATGTGTCAGTGGTTTGTGTCTGAAACAAAAAAAGGAGGGAAAAAAAGTATTAAAAGTAACAGAAAATACTAGTTATTCAGCCAACAGATCATTTATCTATATTATCGTTATTGTCTACATTGGAAGCTAGTAAATATAGTGACTGCATCATTGATTATCCCATTATTATTGATGCAGTGATAATTCGTTGCAATAAATGGTTGTTAGTTGTTTTTTAAATGTTAAAAATACTTTAATGTGTAATAATGAATTTAAATGTTAAATGTGAAAATTTTATATTCGATTCATCAGAGACCCCTGAAAAAAGTATCTTTAAGAGTTGCACTTTGTGCTGATGTGTCATTTAAAAAATATAGTTAGCCACATCTCTATGAATGAATGAAAAGTCACACTTGCTATTCGCACTTCCTTCATCTGGAAGTCAGGCACATCGCATTATGGGATTGCATGATGCATCATGCATGTGTTCTGGTTGTGCATATTTAAATATTGTATTCTTGGATCTTACTATATACCCTCCACAATGTCTGTCTAGGCTTCAGGCATTCTCTCTGTGTTTCCTCCGGTCCTCGTTTTCTCTCTCTCTCTTTATTTCTATCTCTGGTCTGTTTTATCCTGCATTGCAGCTCTTCCTTAAAGCACAGCTGAAGAGCCAAGGCTATGAAAGCCGATCTGTCCCAGCCGAGCAGTGCGCGCACACACACACACACACACACACAGAGCAGAGTTTTGTGCCAGGGTCAGGCAAGAGAGAGATATACTCTTACACTGTTTTCATTGAGAGCTGGCAGTGTCTGGCTTCTTTCAAATGTGGTGTGACAGTGAATATCTCTGTTATTTATGCCAGTGTAATATTTATATTTCATTAAAATGTAATTTCTATGCTGGATGGTTTTTATGCCAGCTGTCATTCTGCTCTGTATGCTTAATTTTCGGTGTCTTTTCCCTTTTCATTGAAGTATCATGGGCAGTTTTGATAGCTTAGTATGTCATTGCCATTGACGGCTGACTAATTGCAATTATTCTTGGCCTCTGGCAAACTTCTTTTTGTGTTTTTGTCAGAATGTGACATGGCAGATAACCCTAGCAATGTCCCAAAAAGTCATGTGATCTGGGTAAACGAGTAATTACAAATATGAAAACCAAATAATATTTCATCTTTTAGTAAGCATTATATCTGTCTCTTATATTTACATTAAAATAAAACTAATAATCCATTAAATAACAATTTAATTTATTTTTTATTCATTTTAATTATTAGCTTTTATTCCCCTGTAGTTTTCTCATAAACCCCAGTTCAAGTTAATTTTGTTCTAAGATATATTTAGATTAGTCTGACATGAAAGATTTGGCTTCTCCCCAAGATCTCACCAGGCTCGTATCGTACACTCACACAAACAGCAATTGTAAAGGCCACACACACACAGTTTGATTAGGATAATTTATAATTTGATTAATAGTGATAAATTCAGCATGAAAGAGAAGCTTCTTCACATATTGTCACTTTTTCTCTTTCATGCTCTATTCCCTGCAGACCACTGATGATGTAACAATTTGTTTTTTAAAAACCGTCACGATTCTTACTAAATTAAAAACTCCATTAGGATACTCGTTTTAAGTCAAAACCACCCACTTTTGGTCACACATTGTATTACACAGCATTTATCAGCTTGTTTTGATAAACGAGTTCTGATACGTGATGATGTTCATCAATTTGGCCTAGTTCTAGCTTTGTGTTTCTCTTCCTCAGTGTACAACTGGACAGTGGATAAAGTTGTGGAGTGGCTTATTGACTATGTGGAGCTGTCACAATATGAAGATGCCTTCCGGAAGTTGAATTTCAATGGTACATCCATGCCCCGGTGAGTAACGGACCAGATAACGGGTAGAGTGGTCCTTAAAAGCTGTAATTATAAAAGTATAATGTTTTATAATATTGTATATAAAGCAAAAGTTATTTTATACTATTTCAATAGTGCTTTATGTGTTTACGATTATGCATATTCGCATATGCATGCGCACAGCTGTTAAAAAGGCTTTTATGCAAACCAAGGTTGCATTTTGATCAAATATACAGTAGTAATGTGAGTGTAGTTTAAATTTTCTATTTTAATATTTTTAAAATGTAATTTTATTTCTGTAGATAAAATGTATTCTTGCTTAATATTGCTTTTATTGTAGAAAATGAATGACAAAGTCTGTCACAATGGGACCACTGAGAGAGCCCTTGAAGTGTGTTCTTTTAAGGGTGTAGGGCATTTTAGTCTCATAAGCGTTTGGAACTCTGTTGGTGAAGGGAGCGACGGACCAAACGTTACCTTGTCAACGCTGCGCGTGCGTGCAGCATTCAGCCTCCAACAGTTGTTGCAAATAAATATTTCTTCTCATTATTATTTAAACTAAATAATTTAGCAAAACGCTCCAATATTGATCTAGTTCTGTCACCTACATACGCGTACAAATCTTCTAAAACACCACTATTTCTCTCTTCATGCTCCACTTCATATCTCCAGCCGCTATGTTTCGAACGATCTAAACGTAACACGCTTCCGCCAATCCCCGCCTTGATGCAATGATTGACAGAGGGTGGGCGTGGTCAGCTCGGAATGCATTTTCGCAAAGACGCATTGAATTTTGCTACAAATATCCCACGGCGTCATGATGAAAATGCAGTTGTGAGTGTCCTAACTGTTAGTTTAAATGCATTTCGGACAAATAACATTTAAATGATAATTTTGCTACTATTTCTGCTTGGACATCTTACACATATGAGATCAATTTGGGTTATACATTTTAATTTTGCAACTTATACAGCATTAAAATTAGTATGCAATTTACGTATTAAGATTACTGTTGTAAATGGCAAATAATATTTCATTTTCATTTTCCTTCTGCACCAAACTTTGCACATGTGGGATAATGGAAATGTAATGGAAATGGCAAAGAAATACATTGCCATTTTGAATATTGCATTGTCATTTTGAATACTGCTACACATATGCTTCCATATAATTACAGCCCCTTAACGTTTGAGTGGTAGTGTATAAGTAAATATACAATTTATAATACATATTCTGTATTCATGCACCAGACAACTGGAATTCATGCTAAGCCATTTATAAATTGCTTTCTTTTCCCCAGAAATGGTCCTCTGTGCCATTTTGGTAATGCTAGTAGTGGAGAAAAATAAACTCAGCAGCTTGTGTTGAATATGTTTGAGTTTGTGCTCTTAACTTCTGACGTGCTGGTTAAATTAGTTTGGTCCAAGTGTGATGGGAAACACTTGACACTTGTCCTAACTGAGCATTTATTTTGTTATGGTTATGACAGGAAATACTTGAAACTCAAAAACTGGTCATTCATGCATTTAAAACCTTCTTATAAAAAAAAAATAAAATTGCTCTGAAACCCATTTTTTTGGCCTTTTATTCAGAATGCTTCTGCTCCACTTTTGAATTCATTGTCATCATCATTTTTCTCTTTTCTAGGTTGGCTGTAAAGAACGTTACTTTGACACAGACCGTCCTGAAGATTCTGGACCGGAGTCACTTTCAGAAACTGCAGCTCAAGGCTCTGGATACGGTTTTGTTCGGAGCTCCGATGAGTGAGTGAGATTTTCCTCTGTTAGAGCATCATAAATCGAATCAAAGCCCTGAATTGCAAGCTTTCAACTAACCGAAATCTATCGTGTATATATTTCTAGAAATGTTTTTAGCAATCTGTACCTTGTTTCTGCTTGGTTGTGATTGTTTCACAGTGTGATCTGTTGACCTTTAAACATGTTCAAACGTGAGCCAGCGTCAAATGATTTATAGCCCGCTAAAACATGCAAATAAGCTCAGAGGAACTTGCTTATCTACTTGGGCTTCAGACGTCTTGTAGGGAACTGCCAGTAATTGCTGATGTACATGTGGGAGGGGTGGTAGAAAAGCATATAAATATGAAAGACGTCTTACCAAGGCTGCATAATTTCTAACGTGCTGATCAGTTCAGTAAACATTTTATTATTATCAGTGTACTGCTTAATATTTTTATGGAAAGTTAAATTTTTGTCAGGATTCTTTGATAATTGGGAAGTTGAAAAAAACAGCATTCATTTTACTATTACAGTGTATTAACTGTAACTTTTTCAATTTAATAGCTGGATTGAACTATTGATTTCTATAAAAACAATATATCTGAACAATAGTGTCTGAAAACAGGCTAACAGTAGCGTTTTTGAGCTAGTTGTAGACCAGACAAAGACCAGACGAACCCATTGCCATGTTTCACCATATTGTTTAATGTGATTTCTTTCTATTTTTTTTTTTTCTACAGTGGTCCATTTTTTTTCTTTGAGTGTTCTTTGAGACCAATTAGCCAGCATCCACGGGTCTAGCTTGGCTCGTAGTCATCTGCTGTAGGCTGATTGAGAATGCTTGAGGGTTGGATAGGGAGGGTTTAGACGATCACTCTGTATTCCGAGCACATGTCTTTGGCGCACTAAAACGGAATGCGGCCCGTCGTGTCTAACCCTCCAGAATGCTGTCGTACTGGTTCGGCAGGTATTTGTAAAAGAGGGAGCAATTTTGTTCCATTCCCTTTCATTTGTTTAATTGACACATTTTGTTTTTGCACAAATGCTTGTTCCCAGGAGCACAATCTTACCGTCTGTTACATTCCTAGGAATGTTATCTAAAGAATCTGCCTTGACCTGAAAACGGAATCAGTCTGTGCAAGCATGCACTCTTTTCTGTTTGCTAACCATCGATCAGCTCGGATTGCATGTCACCGATTGTACAGTAACCTGGTGAAGTGATTTGATTTACGCCACACCCCAGAATACACCGTGGCTGACATAACCATGTGCTTCACATGCCTTTTGTTATGAGCAGGAACAAAGTTGTTTTAGTGCTAGAGTGAGCGTGTTTGACATTTTATGAACGTGATTTAGCACAACGCTAAATTTCTTGTTCCAGATCTGGCCGTTAGCTGGGTGACATGTCTTCCCTTCTGTTATTGGCATTGTTTATAAATATTTATTTTGAATTTATAGCTCCTTGACAGTGAATTGGCCCAAAAAACAACATTGAACATTGTGCAGGTGTTCTGTTTTTATGCTATGTATATATTTATTTCCTCCTTTTTGTATAAAAGAGCTACCTTGTGCTTTTAAAATTATAGTTTGTTGTACTATGTAGACATACTTTACAACAACACTCACAGTGTAAGGTATGAAATTCAGAATCGGCAGATAATTATGGCTGAGAAAATTTAGATTTTATTTACTTTTTCTCGTTTTAAGATTAATCTAGCACTCAAAGTGCTTTTTTTATACCCTTACAGCATTTTAAACAACAGATTTTTGTTATTTAGGGAGAAAAAACTACATTTTAATATTGGACATCAGCAATAAGAAAATACGAAATTTGATAGTAAATGTTTCTTGATAAAACAAATTAGAAGATTTCAATTTCTGAAGATCATGTGACCCTAAAGTCTGGAATAATGATGCTGAAAATTCACCATGATTTGCATCAAGGGAAAAAAATATATATATTAAAATTGAACTTTAAGAATTCTGTCTTTCTATTAGAGTGGCAATAAAAAATTGCTATGTTTTTGTTGTAAGGACCCTAACTAGAAAACTAAAATGCGATAAAATTCTGCCCTTCAAATCCAGCAGCCTTAATTTTAGGCATTTGCATTTGACATTCCCTACTGTGGTTCCTATTAGAAAAACGTCTGCTGTCAGCCATCGAGACCGTCAGTGATCGTCACGGAGATCTTAACAGGGAGTCATAGACAGGGGGTCTGTATTTGGCAGATGTCATTGTGCAAGTTGACTCTGAAGAGGTCTGGCTCCAGGAAACCAGGGAGATGGTGCAGCCTGCATCTGACGGCTCAACACCACCCTACCGATCTCTAGACACAGATATCACTGATCTTTCAGCTGCCCGGTACCTCAGGACAATACTATCGTCAAAAACATGATTCGCATATCCCCTGTTTTTGTTAAATCAATGACACAGTTGACAGGTTTTAAAAGCCTACGCCTCAACGTTTAACAACAACATTTGAATAATTTGTCTCCAGAGAGTGTCCCATCACAGCCTTCTGCTTTAGAGATTTGTTTTTAATGTTAGAGCCATGGAGCAGCTGTTAGTGCATATGCTCCAGACACACTGAGCTGTGGTTCTCATGTAGGTCATGCAGGTTTAAGTTTGGCCTTTCATTGCATTTCCTGTTACTCTACACTACCATTCAAACGTGTGGTAAATTAAGTTTTGTATGTTTTTTTTTTTTTGTTTGTTTAAGCAAAAATACAAGCCTATTAACTTATTTTAAAATTTAATTTATTTCTGTTATTTTTATAGAATTTATTATTCCTATTATTGTAAAAATATAATTTATTTCCTAAATGCAGAGCTGAATTTACAGCAGCCATTACACTAGTCTTCATTCTAATCATTCTAATATTATGATTTGCTGTTCAGTATCATCAGTTATTACAAATAAATGTATTTGAATTTGTTCATTACAGAAATAAATTGCATTTTAAAATACATTACAATAGAAAATAGTTATTTTGATTTGTAATAATATTCCACATTTCTGATTTTACTGTATTTTTGATTAAAAATTGCTTTGCTGAGTTTTCTTTCATTATTAATCAAAAAACTGGTATATACTTATAATCAAAAGCAAAAGCTCCGCAAAAAGTGTTGTAGTGTGTTAGATTTTGGTTATTGAAGCAATCAAGCTAATGCAAACCAACTTTTTTAAAATTTTTTATTTTTGCACGAGACAACCGGTCGTGCTCCCTAGAGGATGAGTTGTTGAGAAGAGAGTGTTATTTTCCATCTCTCAACGCAGACATTTATATTTAATCATGTTTATGTACAGATAGAGTAAGAAATTGTGTCATCCAGGGTCAGGGCTGTGCGCTGTCCCCGGGGCTATTGTTAGGTTAACTGTCTTGCCCAGTGGCACAGCAGTGGCAAGTATTGCAGGACTGTAACCGCAGAAGCCCTACTGTAAGTCTAAATGAACGCTTTAACCATTACTAGATGAATACACTGCAGCTTACTCTGAGTACTACTGAGTTCCAGTACAATATTTGCAGGAAATAAGCTTTTAATGCCATGCGTTAAACAGCTTTGTGGGAAACATTTGGGCAGCTTGCAGAGAAAGCCTGTGTTCTGCGTGCATCGGTTTTCAAACTGATTTCCGATGTTCTTACCTGCAGAATGCTGATTGACTTCTACTACTACAACCTACACCTCAGCTTTGCACTTTTAAACGGGTCATGGGATCGGTTCCAAAACCTTTTCAGCTGCCTACATATGCAGCATTTTAAAGCATCATCGACACACTTCTCATGCGAAGGCTGTTGAAGGTGTCCTTTTGTTTCATTCAGTATTGAGAATTATCATTTCAAAAACTGTTCAGTTTATTAATAAAAGGTTTATTTTACCAAGAGACATTGTTAAGGGCAGTTTACTGTATGGGTTTTATCAGAAATGTTGCAAATAATGAGTTCATTTGTGTCTTATTCACTGTGTTTACTAAAGGACTACTTGTCTGATGTATATATTGGTTTCTGTCTCTCACAGTGAACAGACATAACCATCTGAAGGACTTCATGCTGGTGGTGTCAATAGTCATCGGAATGGGAGGCTGCTGGTTCGCTTACATCCAGAACCGGCACTCTAAAGACCACATGAAGAAGATGATGAAAGACCTGGAGAGCCTCCATCGGGCAGAGCAGAGCCTTCACGACCTACAGCAGAAGTGAGAACCTGTTCTGCTCTTTCTCTATTTTTAGATACTTGGACAAGTGTGAGAAACTCTGTAGTGACTCTCCAAGGATTGGCACAGGTGTAAGGCAGTCCTTTGTCAGTTTTTGTCAGTTGTTTCTGTGCATGAACATGCGTTAGGCCAGCGTCTTTGTCTGATGCAATGTGTCTGATGCCATACTGTTGCATAAAGTTAAACTATGCTTTTGAAAACAACACAGCTGGTTTTGATATTCAAAATGACCAGGTTATAAAATAACCTGAACCTCCAGTTGAGCCTTGTACTCCTGTTTATAGTAGAAGGAACTACTGACATAAGGTGCATCAATAGTTGCAACTACTATACTGTGTTTTACGCACAAGAGCTCATAAAGTGAGAATGGCATTGCATATAATTTACCGTCACTATCTAAATGAGTTCCTGTAAGCTTTGATATCAGACTGATTGGTCTGTTTTGACAGTGTTCAGTGAGCCTGGACTTCCCTTCTGAGGAAACAGGATATGGAGCCGCATGGGAATAAACTGCAATAGGAAACATATGTTTAAGACAAAGAGGATTGGCCTGAAAAAGAGGAAGATATCTATCTACCTAGGTAGCTAGCCATCTATCATCTAGTTAGCTATTTAGCTATCTATCATTCTAGCTACAGTATCTAGCTAGCGTACTCTCTATCTGTCGTTCTATTTGTTTTCAAACCGGAATTTATATTTTAAACCTGTTACACTGAATGACCAATTTCTTACTGAGAACATCAGCAAGTGTTTAAGTGCCCCTATTATGCCATTTAAAAGGTTGATAATATTGTTTTATGAGTCTCTTAAAACAGGTTTATGTGTATGCAAGGTCAAAAAACACTTTAGTTTTCTCCAAAAA
>JAUMHE010000067.1:15551892-15564273 GCA_032359235.1 Enteromius mattozi
CACACACACATACATGCATTTTAATTACAAAGACCTGCAAAAATTATAGCAAAAACTCAATTCAAAGTATGAATAAAAACTGTTTAAAAAAATTATTCATGTGACTTTGCGCTATGGGACAGCAAAACTGGACTAACCAGCAGACCGATATCATTCCACAGCATCTGAAATGTTATGGTTTTTCCTCAAATGTCCGAGCAAAGTCTGTCGTCAAAGTATTTCTCTAATTGCTTCCCAGAAATGTCCCAAAAAGCAACATCCACCTCTGAAAGCAATGTCTGCATTCCTTTTTTTTTTTTGTTGATGAGATCAATTTTTATTTGCCTTATTACAGAGTACTCCCATCTGAAAGCAGCCTTGTGAGGTTTGCTTGATGATCTGCATTGCTTTGTACTCTGATCTGATTGGTCTCTGGCGCCTCCTGCAGGTGCGTATGGCCCTGAAGAAGGCGGAGAAGGAACTAGAGTCTCGCAGCAGCTGGTGTCCTCCTGAATCCCTGCAGAAATGGCTGCAGCTCACTCATGAGGTGGAGGTGCAGTACTACAACATCAAGAAGCAGAATGCAGAGAGACAACTGCAGGTGGCCAAAGAGGGGGTGAGCAGCATTTGTCGCAGTCATTCTTTTAGCTAAGATGGAAAAAGGTAAAAACATTTAGATTGATGTCAGTGCAACTTTGTTGGTGTAGTACAGCACTAGAATATGGTAACAGACTTCAAAATGTTTTTAGAAATGATGCATGTTTAGGAGGATAATAGATTGCTTCTAATAATGGCAATTAAGCATATATTAAAATAAGAAAATAGATTAGTTCTATTCTATATATGTAATGTAAGGTTTCACCTGGATTAAAAAAAAAACAAAACATTTTAATAGATTTGTGAGATATCAGTAGATGGATTGATAATAATGTAATGTAATATAAATTATATAATAATAATAATCATTTTCTTTACAAAAATGTGACATGGTTTAGGCAGAAAAAATTAAGAAGAAGAGAAATACCTTATTTGGGACGTTCCATGTGGCACATAGTTCTTCACTGGATGATGTGGATCACAAAATACTTGCAGCCAAGTAAGTCACCAAACACTTCTCAACATTTATGAATGGCAATGGAAAAAATAACCCATAACACATACCGCCTTAATCTCTTTGTCTCCAGGCAAGCTCTTGGTGAGGTAACAGCAGCTCTCAGAGAGAGACTCCATCGCTGGCAGCAGATTGAGTTCCTAACAGGCTTCACGCTGGTCAATAACCCAGGCCTGCCCTCTCTGGCATCTGCCCTCAACCTGGACCCCAGCTTCATGGGTGGCCGTGGTACACCCCAGCATTTCATGTCAGATGACATGGATGACATGGATGAGGACATAGTGGCACCTGGAACACTTCAATGTAAGGACTTGCCGGACAGCGATAGGGATAGGACCCGGTCAACCAAAGGCCGTGGTGGTTTGACAAAATCCAAAAATCCCTAGTTTTGAGCTATTTAGGTCATCTGTGCGCAAGTTCTGTCAGAAATTATTATTAGTATGCACTAAGCGTGTTGCACACTCTGCTGGAGTGTTTTCCGTCCATCTACAGCTGTGTTTTACACCGAGAGGAGTACTTCGAGATCTTCACAACACATTGCTGTTATCTGTTGTTGAAATGGCAACTATGCACTCTTTCTTCAAATGTTCATGTTAATTCATGTTCAATTCAATGGAGGGTCAGAGTAGGCCAGAAGAAACGGGGCCATATGCGAGTTAAGTGGTCCAGTACAAGTCTGAAGTTTTTGTGGGTTGTAATGCTCCGTCTCAATATGTGAAATAATGTTATGAAACAAGCTCTAAGAAAATAGTTGTTTTCTCAGGTACAAAAAGTGAAATAAAATTGGTTTTCATTGGGCAAAATTTATCCAATTTGAAAGTTGGTGTTTTTTTTTGTTTTGTTTAAGTAAAGCATTGCCAAAAAAGAAATGTAATTGTAAAGGTCTGTTCTTGTAGCACTGTGTTAGTAGTACAGTTATTAACAGTTGCACCCATACCCTTGCCCCTTACCCCCTCCAGATGCAGCGTGGCTAATGGGCCGCCGAGCGAGTGATCTCTGGTCTTTGAATTCCGATTGCCAGTCATTTTGGAAGTACTCTGGTGGGCTAAACTACCATGCCCTTCACCCCAACCACTCCTCTCACTTCTTTTTGTATTCCTGAACCACTCTCTTTAAAGCGATAGGCTGCCCTTAACCCTACTGTAGCTACCACAAAGGGAAACTGGACAGAAAGAAACACTCCCAGTCTACACCTCTCAATCTTGTTCTTATCCACAGCTGTGAAGTGGTTTACTCTGAAATGCATGATCTCCTTTAGTCCGTTTTGTTTTTTCTAATTTTCCACATATTACTAAGACAACTTCAAACTTTTAGGTCAGTCCTTACAGGATCCTTCTTTACGTTTTAAGTAATCTTGGAGTTGAAATGAATTCAGAATAGGCCCTTTTACATCCTCAACACACATTACTGGTCTTTTCATAAACAATTAATTGGTAAAAGTTAAATATGAAGTAAGTTTTATCAAAGTATAGTATATGACATCACCGATCTCTTTTGTTTTTCACAATCCAATCCATTTATGATGGATAGAAACAAAAAATGCACTATAAAGAAATGCATGAATGGGTTGGTTAGGGTCCAGACTTGTCCACAACTTCCCTATTGTGTCTATCCACTTTTCCTTCCTAGCACCTTAGTCTCAGAGTTTCTTTTTTCACCTTCTCCAGCTCGCCACCTGTCACCCAATATTATTTCAGTGTCTGCATGCTCTGACTTGTTTCTCTGAGTGACCTTATTGTTTTGTGCCCCTACAGCTCCCAGTATGATGTCACTCCGGCAACGGCACATTGACCCGCAGCTGGCCATGGGCTCTCAGAGGTTGGTAGAGAGTTGTCTCGCACTTGGTGGGCAGGAAGGGGAGGGTAGCTTGTACTCGTCCAGGTCTAGGACGGCGCTACGCCAAGCTTGCAGCCAGTCTTTCGGGCAGTTTGACGCTCCGGGATTGCCTCCTCTTTCCTCAGCAGTGTCCCATCCTGCTATCTACTCTGCTGCCTCATCCCACACTCCCCACTCCTTCTCCGTTGCTGCTGCCCCTCATGCATCCCACTATCACTCTTCACATTTCCAGCCCATGGACACCATCCCAGACCTCCCCTATGATGCAAGCCCAGAGCGCCCCCGCCGTTGCGGCAGCTATGGGTATCGCTTCATTCTGTTGTGCTTGATTTGTGCTTCTCACCTGGCATGATCCTGGGACTTCATCCAAAACATTTAACAGGACTCTTTTACCACACATTTCACACTTTCTGGTGAACCACTACTTCTGGGGTTTGTTGCTATAATTGGCTATACTCGCTACAGGTAATGACACTGCAGCTTGCAACTTGACATTCTACCTCGTTGCTTAATCTGTTCTTGCACCGTTTGTCCTTTTAACTTTAAACCAGCTCTTACACCTGAATGCCTGAAATGACCATGTTGTGCAGGGGTGGCCAACATCCTGCAGAGTCTAGCTCAAGGCTCTTCAACTCCAGTCCTGGAGACTTAAGTTTCAACTTTAAATTGGGACTGGATTTGGACTTGGACTTGAAGAGTCTTAGTTAGCTCGAACGTATCCCAACACACCTTTCTGAAGACCTTGATTAGCTTCTGCTTATTGGGGATTGGTACTAAACTCTGCAGGACAGCGGCCTTCCAGGAACAGGACTGGACACCCTTGATGTTGTGTGTCTCTATGTTAGAGCTGTTCAATCACATTCCTGGAGGACCACCTTCCTGTAGAGTTTAGCTCCAACATGCAAGCGTACATCTCCCTGAAAGCGAAAACAGAAGCAGACTTGGACACCCCTGCTCTGTTAGCTTGCACTTTTCTAACACTGGGTAGTTGAGCCTTGGCATGTTCAATTTAGACATCTTTTGAGGTTGGAAACTCTAAGGGCTTTAACAACGCAACAGGTGAATTCAGGTACCGGTAAATGCAGTGTTACCTTACTTACAACCAACACGTTGTCTTGGTGAGTTAGGACTAGTATGAAATCTCACTTATTTCTTGATGCTAATTTCACCATTTTTATTCACAGGGACTTGAATCGCTCCGACTCCGATTCCTCCTTGTGTATATCCCAGACCGGCGAGCAGCTACGCCTATCCTACAGTTCCAAAGGCTTCCCCGTGAAGCCCACTTCACTCCTGCATGGCCCCCATTCACGCTCTGAAGAGGGAGCCCATGCACACAACGGAGGCAACAGAGTTCATGACGGGGGTGCATCTCCCGATGGAGGTTCTGATAGTCCCATATTAATGAAGAAGGTGTATGGCATAGAGAAATCCGCCAGTATGAGCGAGATCCATGGCTCCCAGGCAGTGATGTCCATGTCGGAATCCTCGCGCTCCTTAAGCCCAAACTCCACTGAACCCGATACGCCATCCCCCACTGGACTGACTGGGGGGAAGGCCGGAAACCGCATACCCCAGATCTCCTCAAAAAAGAGCCCTCTAGAGGAGGACAGTGGCTCCACAGGTGAAGACACTGACTCTGCCGCCAGTCGCAAGAAACATACCTTCAAGATCTTCAAAAAACAGAAGAAATAAGATAACTGGACAACCGTTTTGTTCTTCCCTTGCTTTTCATTTTGTTGTATTGTTGATATAAATGTTTTGATTTAATTTTTTCCCCTTCTGGTCAGAACTTACGGCACAACCAAACAACTTTCCGAGGTCTTTATAGAAATGTTTGCTTTTTCAGAGGAACACTTAGGAACAAGCATGATTTTGGGGTGGGTGAGTGGGTATGATACACCAGTGGGAACGGGATGAACCATTTTTTTCGGGCGGGGAGGGGTAAATGTAACGCACTATTTATTCAGCAGGAGACAGTGCCAGACTTTCAAAGGAATCTTCCCTCTAATGGACTTTTCTTTCCTTGTATAATCCGTATCAGTTTGCATGTCTTCGCTTTTGTTTGATTGAACTTTGAATGCTCTTAGATGTTTGCTTGGTTCTTGTTCCCCTTTGCTTAAAATGCAAAATAGCCTGGTTCTTTCGTTTCTATTCACACTCCTTTGTCTGTCAAGTTCAAATTAATTGTCAGCTGAACGTTTAATGGTACTCTTTGATAAGTGTTTGTCGATGGTCAGAGAAACTGTAAAAGGGCTGAACTATCAGTGTAAAACTCCCCTCAAATGTTGCACTATTTCTGAATGTTGATGTGTCGGTTTTGTAAGGAAAATTTAGAATATGCTGGAATACGCACTAAAACGTTTACACAAACCAAGACACTGAACGTATCTCCAAGGCTTCAGGGTTTTCTAGTATGCTGAAGAATTATACGATTAGAATATTTGATCATTGCCGATCATTCCAAATAATTTCGAAAAATACAATGTGGCTTATGAATATGCACATTAATGTTTTTTTTGAGCATTTACTCTTAACCATGCCCCTGCTGACTGTTTCTAATGATGTCATCCAAACTCAGAGTTCCCAAGAAAACGTCTTTTTCAAAAAGAAAACTTTGTTCAAATTACACCGTAATTACATCTTCAGCAGATCTTGCCATCTTGTATTCAAAGTGCCAAACTAAAGCCACCATCCAGAAAACGTATACACTTCCCAAAGGTTTTATTTCGGTTTTCTTAAATCACTGATCTGAGTTGTCACATCAAATAAGTTTGCTGTAAAAGTGCAGATTTTCCAAATTGTGGTGGAAGGGTGGGTGTCTACATTTACTTCTGACATGTTTGAAAGAGAGCTTGGATATATTTGTTTCTGCCGAATTAGGTCATATTATTTTTTTGACCCACAATAAGTTGAATCCTTGATTTCAGGTGCTCCTTTATATCATGTTAAAGCTCGACCACACACTATTGCTGTTATAATGGAGTGACTTGCCTTTAAATGGTCAGATGTTCGGACAGACAGATTTTACCACTGTGCATTTTTCGGAGGAAGTAGAGACCAGTCTCTGTTCTTCTTGTGGTTTACATGGTGTTCACTAAGATAAATGTCTTTTTATCCCAGAGCACTGAAAATTACAAGCACACTTTCTGAAAAGAGAGGGAGTTTAGAATCAAAAGGCTTGGTGAGGGATGTCACTATGCATTTTACTAGTTTTTACCCACAGGCTTTGAACATCCAATGTATCCATGAACCTGGAGGCAAACCAAAGCAGCGCTGCACGAAACCTCTGTCATTTCTTTTGTGAAAGATGGTACAAGACCACATCAAAATGTATACCAACCAATCAGTCTTTAACAGATATACCGCTGTGCAGATGTATTTGTTCCATCTGTGCCTCTTTTGCACGAAGCTCCTCTTTTGTCAGTATGTCAGTGTGTGCACATCAGTCCGGTCCAGTAAACTGCACTTCACCGTGTTGATGCATGTTCTCAACACCAGTTCTCAAACACGGACATGGGAGAGACGGGAGCTGTTTTAGACTCTGTTCCCCTTTAGATATTCCTGTTCACTTCTCCGTCTGAGCTATTTATGCCTATACTGTACAGAGGTGGAGAAACAAAGTAAAAATGATAATTTTGCATCTTCTGTAATGTTCAAAACTGTAGTCTTCAAATTTTATGGCACTCCTGCATGAAAGCAATAAAAAAGGTTTTAAAACGAGTGACATTTCCATTATTCTGTATTGTTACTGTATCTGTATCCCCATTAATATATACAGTGACCCCAAAATGTCTATCTATTTATTATGCAAAGATATTCTTATACGGTTAGATATTCAAGCTATGGTTTTATAAATGTATTGTTATGTCTAATTCTAGCTATCAGTTGTTTCTTCTAGCTATCTATCCATTTTAGACAAATAGATCGGTTTGCAATGTCCCAATGCTATATGTACATTATTTATGCACTTGTATGAATAGATGGACAAAGGTGGAAACATTTCATTACCCAGAATGCCACTTCCTGTTATTGCAATTCACCTTCTTTTGGGTGTGGCCAATTCAATTAAAGAAAATGATGAGATTCAAGACGTTCCTTGGCATATCTGCATAAGGCACACTTATAGTATCATTTTAATATGCAAGGGGAGCTTATTAATATATTAGACATGTAGGAAAGCCGTATGCCAAAGCAAAATACGGTTGTCCAGAATAGTATACAGCACTAACCTGAGAGTAATTATTCATGAGCTGTACTAAGTTTGCGTTAGAGGGTGGAACTCATCCGTTCTGTTTGCTTAAAGTCTTCCACCTGCAGCTCAAACAGGATGTTATTCCGGGCCTGTTGACGGGCTCAGGTACCTGCTTTGGCGTCTGATCATATGAAATCCTGCACTGCAACGGTCTTTGATGCGGATATGGTGCAACCAGCCAAATAACGCAACAATATGCGCGACTGTGCACCATGAACGCAGCAAAAACTTCATTTTAGTCAGATACGAGTTGCTTCATTTAATCCAAATCTTCTGGTGGTTGCTGGGTTTCGCAGAGGAATGATGGGAGACCTGCCAAAGAGATTTTACTGCTTGTGTTTACATGTCATTATTTCTGTAAGTACTGTACAGTGAGTGTGTTTCAGATGCAAATTAGAGGTAGACCTACAGTTCACATCAATAATTAAATGCGTCTCTTGTTAATTTGTTTTTTTTTTTACCAGATGTCTTTAACTGACTGTCTGAGCCGATCCAGCACAGGTAATGTGGCTTTCCTTGACGCACCTGACTCGCCCGTCTCAAACTGTAATTTACCCGTTAAGTACAGCTGTTTTCAGTCGTCCGTGGTGCATGTTCAGGTTCTGGTTTCTTTCGATACTGGATCTTCCTCAGTCGTTTTCCACAAATACTGGACATGCGATCCAGGTCATGCCAGAACCCGAGTGGTGAGCGTGAATTTTCCTGACTGGCTTGTGTACCGACCTGATTGGATAATACGCGGTTCTGACTGGGTTCTCAGCTGTTTATTGCGTGCTTGGATCGGACCGGATGAGTCCACCGGACCTGGCAGGTTTCCTGGAACCAGTGTGACCGTTCCCCTTGATGTTCACTCACCACTGAGTCGACCCTTCAAACAACACCAGCTTTGTGCCAAATGGGACACAGATATGCTCTGGAGAGTCAGAAGAGATGACATTCCACAGTGTTTAGAGGAAAATGGTACATAAATGGCGTTTTTATCTGCATGTTTAATTTTAAAGAGTGCAATACTTTTTTTCACATGTTTTCACACTCTTTTCTTTTAAGAGGTGGTATTTCTTCTTTCCACAATTTATGCTTCTACCGGTGAGCGTTATGGCATCATCAAAACCCTCCAGCCCTTTAGAAATAAAGTTTTGGAAGGGTTGAGAATCAAATCCATCTATTATCCCTGGTGAGAGCTTCTGCATTTCTACTTATTTGGCAACAAGGTTTAAGATTAAATGGAATGTCTTCATGATTTGTGGTATGGACATTGTAGGTTTGCTGTTTCGCTTTGGGTTTTGGTGGAGAAACCTTGCAGTAACCGTTTATGTGGACTTGTGCTCCACATTGATGCTGAAAATAATTATGCCACCCCTTCAGTGTTCCTCACTGATACAAGTAAGGACGTGAACCACTCATAACCTCTCATTTCTGTTTTTGATCAGTTGCAAAATTGACTTTTGTCCGATTTGTGCAGGTAAGATTCATGTCCAGGTGCATGGAGATGCTGGGCACTCCTCAGCGTTCCTTTCATCTTTTAAGGTTCCTCTTCATCGGTGGTGTTGTATCAGTCTGGAGATTCTGGGACGTGTGGTAAGTTCATGGATGCATACATGTGCACAAAGGCCACTGGTTTGGTTCTCAAATTGGGTGTTTATGAACTGCATCCATGGCATTTTATTCAAGTACAATGTATAATTTATCACAGAACATATTGAAATACAGTATAAACGTATTTCTTTGTCTCAAAGTGGACCTTAACAAGTGTTATATTATATTATTTTACAGACTTGCTAATACTTTTGGCAAATGAGATTTAATATTTTGCACCACATATAATTTGTGGCTCAGTAACCGTGACATTCATGCACTTCTCTACTTTAGTACTTTAGTCGCTATTCTGGTGAGAACTGATCCAACCATATTTGAAACTCATATTTTCATATCTTCCTCTCCTGTAGGCGACAATTTCTATTGCATGTATGGAAGGGCAGCAGAAATACTCCAGCACAGCTGAGCATGTGTAAGGATCTTCATTTAAAGCAGTAAAACTTAAATTTCACAACTGTTGCATTAAGAAAGATCTGGTGTTTTGGGCAGATTTGGCAGGAACGTCATGTTAGATGACACGCATGGATATTTTGTGATTGGTGGAGGTAAATTCACACAAGGCATTGAAGGGTATTATGGACCAGCTACGTACTATCGTGTACAGGGGCTCCCAGCTGACCAGGTAGGATATAATATAATTTTTAGGTTTTTATATTATTTATTTCTATTTATGCATATGGTGAATTATTTTTTGAAAGTGACTTTGCATTCAAAATATACAATTATAACAGTTTATGCATTCCCTGGGAATCAAACCCATGATTTTGGCATTGATCTATATAAACTTTGAGTATTTTCTATTAATATGCTATACAAATTGTATTTCCTGGACTAAGCATAGTGATATTTGACGTCTTCACAGGCAGAGATTCACCTTCCTCCTGTGATATCAAAAGTGAATATAACTGGATGGTTCCAGTCTTGTGAGAATTTCAAATCAGAGCTATTTCTGCCTGTAACAGATCACTCTCTCACAGTAAAGAGACCAGCAGGTCAGTACCATAGATGTCCACTAGCTGGCACTATAGATTAAAATGTAGGTTTTTGTCATACAGCTGTTTGCTTCACCACATCAATATTCACATGCAGACAGCTGTTTGGATGCATACACAGAGCTGCTACTGAATCACAGTACAGTCAACTCTACAGAGCAGTGCATGTTCTTTGAAACACATCCTCACAGGCGCCAAGTTGCACAGTTGACCAAACTAGTATCACAGAAATATGGTAAGATTGTATTTAAAGTTAACTGATGGGTGTTTTACACTCTCTGCTCTTCCAAAGTTTGGGGTCAGTAAGATTATATAAAGTATATATGCTTTTATTGTTACCTGTTTTGTAGGCAGGGTGGAGGCATCAGCTGTGGGCAGGATTCTGTATGCTCTAGTCCTCCGTAAGATCAGTACAGCTCACAGTCTGGACGTTATAACCAGGATGATGCCTTTCCTGCTGCAGTCTGGTTGTTTGGGAGACAATAGAGCACTGCATCTGTCCTCTGTGCTGTACAGCAGTGGATTCGGAGTCAGGAGACAGCCCTATAAGGTGTGTGTGTGTGATAATGTGGGGTAATGTGGTGATCAGGTTTCTCTAGCATCAGTTTTGCATCAGTGAACACTGGATAAAGTGAATGAGGATTAGTAGTTTAACATGAAACCTGACGTGTGGCACTGCAGGCTTGGCTGTTGTCTCTTTTGGCAGCTCAGAAGGACTGGAGGTTAGCGCTCTTACGTTTAGGGCATATGCACCATGTTGGTGACCTGGAGGTGACCCCTGACCGTGACCTTTCCTATGCTTATTACATTAACATCGCAAGACAAACCAGCACCGATCAGAAGAATCCCTCCCCACAGCAAGTATGAGACTTTTTGAAACACTCAAATTTCTCAAATCACGGAATACAGTTAAACAAATATTTATGTATTTATTTCTGTATTTCTCTAGTTGTATTATGTTTGTGTTACATTCTTTTGCAAAACATGTGTTGCTCCAACCTTTTACACTGGCACACTAAATGTTTGCGTTCCCCCAATAAATGTACTGTTTACTCACAATACTTGTGTGTAGGAAATGAGAAACCGTTGTTTTGAGAAAAAAGTTTCGCAAGACAACAGTATAGTTTTGTGAGAGAATGCAAGAACGCAAATGTATTGCTAGAGAATGCAAAGTTTCTTGGGGAACATAATGCTTTTGTGGTATGACTGCAAAAGCGTTTTTTCCTCCTCCCTCATGGTTTTTTATTTATTTTATTTTATTTTTTAACCATGTCCCCTTAGGCGCTCTGTAAACTTCATATTGTATTATGGGGGATAAATTAAATTTCAGTTTTCATTTTGAATACAGGGTTTTAAAAAGAAAAATGAGGCTGTGAGGCACAGCAAAGCATTGAAAATGTCTTTTTGGTCCATTTTTTTTTTTCTCCTTTGGCATCAAATTCAAGACTCTTTCAAGGTCATTATGAAATTAGATTCACATAAAAACTCTTACATGTAACCCTTAGATTTAATGATGTGATGTGCAAAGCGATTTTAATGGCTTTCTAAATAACATTTCGTCTTCTCTGTAGACTTTTGTTGAGTTAATACGTTTAAATGATGAAGAGACCCTGAAGGCCCAAACCAATGAAAACGATGATTTGTTTTACTGGCTGAAGCTGCAGGCGCGAAGTGGAGTGGCTGAAGCTGAGGTATAGCAAAAACATTTAAATTCACAGAATGTTCCATTTTGATGTTATTCCTCTGTGCTAATTATTACGGTTTAAAATTAACTTTTCTATTTGAATATTTTTAAAAATGTAATTCAAAGGTGAATTTTCAGCATCAGCACCTTTAGAAACCATTCTGATTTTGTAGCTTGGGAAATATTTCTTAGGATGTGTATTTAATGCTGGAAACCGTTGTGCTGATTATTATTTCTGATCCCGAACTTGGTTTAAAATGGTAGTTTTATATAAGTTTTTATTTTTCTTTAGCAAGCAATGGGACGCATGTTATTCTGGGGTCAGCAAGGAGTGTCTCCAGACATTCAGACAGCAGTGAAACACTATGAGAGAGGTGCAACCAAACTCAATGACCCCGTGTCCATGTACGACTACGCCATTGTGCTCCTCACGGTCAGGATGCTTTGTCTTTGCATTTATATGCAATCCTAAATCACTTGTTCTTATGGTTTATTGTTTGATGGTTCAGAAATAATATTTGACTTGCCCAGCAGAGGGCAGTCTTTCAAAGCAATTGAAATGAATGTTCTTGAAGAGAAATATTAGAGATGTATGTACAAATGTACTAAAGATCATATTATTTTGCATTAACAGGGTCAAGGAGTTCCAAAAGATGTTCAGAGAGCCGTTATGTTCCTGAAGAAAGCAATAGAACAGGTATATCTTGCAGGTGCTGCTGTGTAACAGTGTATATATATATAAATTATTAATAATAGTATTAGTGCTGTCAAACTATTAACCTCACACATATATAATGTAAACAACAACTTTTATTTTGGATGCGATATGTTATTTACTTATAGAATATATATGTATAAGGAAAATAATAAATATGTCTGACAGAATAGTACTGTAGTGAGAATAGAAATGAGCACTAAATACTTTCCA
>JAUMHE010000067.1:15565228-15579359 GCA_032359235.1 Enteromius mattozi
TTTATTTTTTTTTTTTTTTTTTTTTCACAGAAAAAAATAAAAATAGGTCTTTAAATATTAAATATGTTGCCTTTTTAAGGACTGTGGTTATTCATATGAGGATGGGAATATTTGGGGATTACCAAAGATTGAAAGCACATAGTTTAGTCTTCATTTCATTGTCTATTGCATATTTATATGTTCACTAAAAACTCAAATGGGATCTGCACTATAGTTGTTTTGTATTTAATTGTTGCATCTTAAAGTTTTAAAGTTTTGCTTTAATTGTTATGACGTTACTGAATGTAGTGGATGCTCATGTGTTTCATTGTTTTGTGTATACCACTCAATCCACAACCTATAAGTGCTGTTTACATCCTGCAGGGGTCTGTTCCTGCTCTCACTGCTCTGGGCTGGTACTACGAGCAGTATGAGAAGGATTACGAGAAGGCTGTACATCTGTGGGAAGAAGCTGATGCCAAAGGTCACCCTGATGCTGCTATGAATTTGGGAGTTTTCTACTCTCGGGGCCTTTATCCTGGACAAGCTGCCGACCAGGTAAACGCTCCCATTCTGATGTGCTTGTTAAACCTCTAAATAATCAAATAATGTGGTTCTTCTCTTGTTCATCAGTTTGAGGCATATAAGTACTATTTAAAGTCAGCCCAGAGAGGACACTTAAACGGTGGCATTGAATTGGCCGATGTTTGGATTCATGGGATTCCTGGTCGAGTTTCCAGACGCCCCGCAGATGCTGTTCTGTATGTAACTCAAAACAGTATAATATAATAATTTTAATTTAGCTATAAAACAAAGCTTTATCAACTATATGAGAATCATGCACCTTATCAGATTTAGTTAAAAAATCTGAATGTGCATGTGTTCAGTCAATGTAAATGGTGTCTCTGCTACCCATAATCCCCTCGTTGTCAGTTTTTATTGTGTGGCGCTAAGTTATTTCTGCATTTGTTGGAAATAATTTTTTCTTTCTCTTTGGACTTTAGTTGGGTTAAATGGGCGTCTGAGCAGAATGGATATCTGGGAACAGTCTTGAGGAACGGACTTATTGCCTATTTCAGAGGAGACTGGTAAACCTTTCATTTTGAGTGGCCAGAGTTATAGATGCAGATATTAATCTATAATACTCATAATATTAAATTACACCATGAGATCCTTTTAGATCTCATTTACATTTGAAAAGGATGTTGCAAAGGCCACTTTCTATTGTTTATTTCATCCTCCCTCTCTCTCTCATTGTTGCAGGATCATGTCTTTGATTTATTATCTGAGTGCGGCAGAGAGTGGATTTGAAGCGGCTCAGTTTAATGTGGCGTACCTGTGTGAACTCAACTCAGTAAGTCCATTCTGAACAGTTTCTTTAGATTCAGATGAACATTCACACCATTGGCTTTGATGGATGTTTTATATGTTTATATTGTAGGGTTCTTTGGATCCATCGCTGGTGACTCGGTGCATGTTAAGATATTATAACATGTCGATACAGGCTCAAGATCCGGCTCCTTATGGTAATTGAACAAATCAAAGACTAAAATATGAATTAAAGGGTTAGTTCAGAACTTTCAGAACAAAAATTTATAGAGACTCACTCCATTGTCATCCAAGATTTTTGTGTCTTTCTTTCTTCGCTTTTTTTTGTTGTGTGTTTTTTTTTTTTAAACCAATCATTTCAGGATTTCTCTCCATATAATGGACTGCCCGCAAGTTTGAACTTCCAAAATGTGCATAAAAATATTTTCTTATAACCTCAAATACATTAAAATTTACATTTACGTTTAAAATTTACATTTTCTGTACATTTTTGCTCTGGAAGTCAACTACTTCTTTAAAATGGTGAAAATGTATTGTATATCTCTTTGTTTTACCTCTTTGTTAAAGATATTTATAGCAAATATAAAGCTTAAAGACTTTTATTAAAGCTTAAAGTATTTCCGTCTATTTTTTTAAACATAGAAAATAAGGGAAAATATTTATTTAATTTTGTTTTAAATTTATAATTTGTATGTATTGTTTTTTTTCCCCCTTTTTTATTTACTTTTATTATTTATTTAATTGTATTACTAGATTTATTTTTATACTTATATAAGATCTGAAAAGGTTGACAACCACTGCAGCAGAAAATAAAATGAATGTAATTTAGTGTGGGATACAGAGAGGCAGTCATATATCTTTATACTGAACTGAAATGCTCATGGTGAAGAGCACCTGAGGTTTGACTCGATGTCCTGCATCGGTGCATCAGTACGTGTGCTCTTTCTCAAGCTCCCTGTAGCTTAAGCTGGAGTCTCTGCATGAGGTGATGGATGTTTGTTTCCCTCTCAGCTTTGATCAGAATGGGAGATTTGTTCTATGGTGAACAGGCTTTGGGCAGAAAAGAGGTTTCTGATGCCGCAGAGCTGTACAAGCAAGCAGCTCTCAAGAACGAACCACAGGTACCTGAATCAGCAAACACACTGAAGTCTAACCTTGAATGACCAGGAATCATAATTATTTATTAAATGAGTGATTTCAAGTCATTAGGAAAAAAGTATACATTAAGCTCATTTATTTTTGTTTGTTCATAGGAGGTGTATTTGTTTTAGTTAATCATTTTAAAAAGCTGTATTTATTTATTTTTGTTTTAACAAGCTGTTTGTTCTAACAACTTTGTTTATTTGTCTTAGTTTGTGTTTATTCATTCTAACAAGTTACATTTGTTTCTTTTAACAAACAGTTTATTTGTTTTAAGAAGCTGTTTGTTTTGTTACAACAAACTTTATCTCTTGTAACAGTTTTTTGTTTGTTCTAAAAGATTAGTTTATCTGCTAAAAGTATTTGTTTTTTTCCTGCAAGTGCTATTTTGTTTTAACAGTAATATTTATTTATTTATTTATTTATTCATTTGTTCTAATGAACAATTTTGTTCTCCCAGGTGAAAAAAAGTGCACTTCCATAATGTACTTAAAGTGCTCCATTTTTGCACACCAATTTTTTATTTAATATATTAAAAATAATTGTTTATTACTACTTTTAAGATAAACCTAAGACCATCTAAGTGTACTCAACTGTGCCATTTTGGAACAGCATGAATGTGATCTAAAATACACTTTTATTATACTATCTCTGTATTTAAAGATTTATTCACTGCTTGTATTTTGTTTGAGTGTACTAGTGTATGAAAGATGGTTCAAGTGTACTACAAGTGGTAACTAAATAAATTTATGTATGTTAAAAGTATGTTTTAGTTAATATTCATGTTGTTTCAAAATAGCACAGTCGAGTACACTTAGATGATCTTAAGTTTATTTTAAGTACTAAAGAATATTTTTGAATATATTAAGTACAAAAGTAGTGCGCAAAAATAGAGCACTTTAAGTACATTTTGAAGTGTACTTGGGCTAACAGGATTTTAATTACTTCTATTTATTTATTTTGTTTGCTTTACTACTTTACTATATATATATATATATATAATTTGTGTATGTTGTTGTGGTGGTTTTTTATTTTATTTTTTTTTAAGTTGTGTTGTGTTTTGTTTGGTTAGTTTTTGTTTTTCATTTCGCTGAATTCATTCCAGATTTGATTTCTGTCTCAGGGTTGGTATAATCTTGGCCAGCTTGTCCAAAGCGGAGAGTCTCTGCCGTTCAGTGTGCTTTCTGAGCTCAATTTGCTCCACCTTCACTTAACAGAGCGACAGACGCTTCTCTGCACCCTGTTTCAAAGGTAAGACAACACCACAATCCTGAAACATTTAGACTGCCATTATCCACTTCCGGTGGCTCAGCTGTATCTTTCTAACAACTTATTACAGCATGTGTTATTTCTCTATCTTTTCCTTAGATGTAGAGAGACCAATAGCACCGATGCCTACCTGCCCTGCACACTGGCACTGTTCAGAGCACAGCTGCAATCTTTACAAATACATCAGGATACTGCGATAAAGGTCTGTGTATTTTTATTTTTTTGTCTTTCGAGTAGAAATACGGATTTTTGGCTGTCTGTACCAAAAGCGTACTGTATAGCTTGGACAATGTAATGTAATTTATAAAGCAAATCAATCGGTAAACCGCAAAAAAAGAAAAGGAAAAGGCAGCCTGGATGAACTCCTTGTTGTTTAATTTGTTTAATAGTGTATAATTGCATGATCGCCTCATAGGGAAGCTCCTGTGGTTACTGTGTTAACATCATAATGATTCGTCTCTGAGATTGTCTAATAATGAGGGACTAATTTTAACAAGTAGATGTTTCCTCTGTTCCTGTAGCTCATTGCCACAGTTTCGGCTGCAGTCGGAGCTCTGTCTTTTGTATTTGGACTATTTAAATGGAGGACGACAACACTCCACCAAACATCTCAATCCCAAACACCTGCTTCCAGCCAAACCCAAGAGGAGGAATCCTAAAGAAAACCGCTAGATAACTTTTAGTAATATTTATAAACAAGTCGTGATATTCTGTTTTACCTCCATGCGAAGCACTTGTTTAATTCTCATTTTGTGCCATTAAGAGATGCAGTATAACTTGAAATTGAAGCACAATATGAAATGTAACTATACTGCGACGTATATTCAACTTCTACCCAGGTGGACTTAAAGGGATAGTTCACCCAAAAATGAAAACTCTGTTATTTATTCATCCTCAAGTAGTTCCAAACCTGTATGAGTTGAACACAAAAGACTGCTGGTAGCCATTGACTTCCATATATTGGGGAAAAAAAAAAAAAAAATACAATTAAAGTCAATGGCTACTGTCAACTGCTGTTACAAACATTCTTCAAAGTATCTTCTTTTGAAACTCATACAGGTTTGGAACAACTTGAAGGTGAGCAAATAACACAACTTTCCTTTTTTTGGTGAACTATGCCTTTTAATTTTAAGATTTTTAAAGCAAAACCTTTATAAATAATCCTTTTTCTACAAGTATATTTAAAAAAGGTACATTTTAAGATCTTTCTTCCTCAGGTATGTCACTTAAATCATCAGCGTTTTTAAAAAAAAACAAGTTAAATAAATAGATTTGAATAAAGTAATATTTTAAAATAATTCCTGTCGAACTTGTTGGCTTCTTGTTTCTGACGTGTCATTTCTTTGGAGAGTTCTGGCTGTATCACTTTGGTGTCTCAAGGCAAACTCATTTTTCCCCCTCTTGGAGGTATGGTGTCCCAGCGGGGCCACTCTGCCTGTGTGTAATGAAAGAGTGCGAGGACTCCCCAGGCTTCTGCGCAAACTGATACAAACAGCAGGTGTGCAGCAGGCTGTGATGTGCCCACGGCCACACCGCAGCTCACGCTTAATTAAAACAACACGAAAAACTGACTAACCCTCAGAGAGAGGGAGTGCACCACACTGTGTCAAGTGTCCAATTGTCAGGGGATGGCAATCTTACTGTGTTTACATTTAGATAACGTGATGCTTTCTGTGAGACCCCCATTCTGGTGCCTCATTGTGATTTATGCGTTTCACTTGGGCTAACTTACAATATACCTAATGTAAAGATCCTTTATTAAATAGTTTTTCTAAATTGTTCAGGGAATATGTTGGACTCGGCGCACCGTTCAATCAATGTAATAGCTAAAGAAACAAGTTTAAAGTCCTCAATCATCCTGAGAAATTGCCTCTGAGCTGTCTTTCTCCCCGGCTGGCTTTTATGTGTAATTGCTGAACTTTAGATGATGTTTATGACTTTAAAAGGCACCAGAGGAGTGTGAGAGATTTGGCACTTTCCAGAAATAGGCTACAAAATTGGTTTTGTGAATCTTAAATGTAAGTGAAAAGAGGCGCTTAGGCTTTAAAAAAGTGTTTTTCATTCATCAAAGAAATTTGAACTAAACTGTTAACTTCATTATTATTTTGCATGTCTATATGATGCTTTGCACAGCAGTTATGATGAACTGATTAAGTTTTAAACTATTAACACTGGATTAGAACCAAATAAGAATTTGATGGGAGGAGGACAGATGTTTAATGTTTAAAAATTAGTTAGTAATATTTAATAGTAATTACTTGGCAAGGATACATTACAATGTTGATTTTAAAATTGACAGTAAATTATCAAAATTGAGAGTAGCAACCTTTGCAAAAAATTATAATTCTGTTCTTCAAAGAATCATGAAAAATGTTTCATGGTTTGCACAAAAAATATTAAACTGTTGTCAGCAGTGAGATGTTTTCTGAGTACTATTCTAAATCGTAATATTATTTCACAATATTGCTGATTTTACGGCATTTATTTGATAAAAAAATACAGTATTAAAAATAAAATAATAGTAATAAGTTGTAATATTTATGGAAAGTGCTTTTTTGTCATTAATAATAATAATAATAATAATAGCAATATTTATTTTTGAAAATTATTTTGGGAAAATAAGTGTTGTTGTTTTTTTAATTGTGGTAATTTATTATTGCCATTTAAGGTTGTTATTATTATGGTTATGATGTTTAAATGGACATTTGAAAATATCCATATGTAAACAGATCACTCAGCAAATATATGTGTGTGTGTCCATCTATTTGGCATCTAAACTTCTAAACCTCATTAAATGGATTTATCTGTCCTATGAGGCATTGGAATTTCTGATACAAATTACATTTTTACATACTATAGTAATATGTATTTTTTAGTAATTGAAAGTGCTATGAATGTAAACTAGGTTTTTTCAGGGAATGGCTATGCGCTGCGACACTGCAGTGTTTCTCACACATCAGGAGTGCTAGCAGTCTCAAAAGTAGTCTCTTCTTCTGGGACGGGCTCCACAGGGCCCTCGGACTCGGGCTCCTCCCCCTCCTTTGAGACGATCCCTCCTGCTTTGATCTCTCCTTCCTTCTTGTCGTCCTCCTCCTCCTCCTCCTCCTCCTCCTCCTTCTCTGCGGGGTTCATACTGATGTGCAGACCTGTGTTTTCAAACCCCATGGCCTCACTCTTATCAAAGTCACGGAAATTGTTCTTTGCGCCCAAGATGTATTTCCCCAAGATGTTGGCCTGCTCCGGGTCGCTCTTGTGTCTCCACTGCAGCTTTTGGTGGAACTCCTGCATCTCGGTGTGCAGTTGGCCGACTACTTTATTCAGCTCGGTGATTCTATTCCCAACATCTGAGCATCACAACAACAGCAGTTAGCAGCAAAAACAATGCAAGGTTAACAAACTACCTTTTTCAGAAAAATTGTAAGAGTTAATTTGCAAAAATGAATGACTCCATTTTCAAACTTGTGTGTGTGTGTGTGTGTATATATATATATATATATATATATAAAATTATGAAATATTCGTTTTAAAATGTATTATTTAAAAAATATTTCCACAGCATTTATTAAATGTAGTTTGAATGTTTCGGCATTCATAAATATACATACACATGTATGTGTATAATTAATTTCTATGCATCAACTAATGTTAACAAAATAGCAGTGTTTAGTTCAAATCATAAAGACATTTATAATGTTATGAAGGATTTCTGTCACTTCAATAACTTTATAAACAATAAATCATACTGTGTCACTTTTTGAGCTGCATATATTGAAATCATGTTACAATGTACTATAAGTATTTTGTAAATGTTAACACTTCAAACAGCAGTACTGTTTCACCTATTACTTAAGAAAAAAAAAAAAAAAAGGAAGGCAGAATAAGTGTGCACTGAAGCTGAAGTATGATTCTGTGCCATTCCAAGCATTGATGTTGATCCCAAAATGGCCATAATGGTCTTAAAACATAAGTATTGATTCATCAGACACTTTTATCAATATTAATTTGCAGTACACTTATTATATTCTTTAATTACAGGGACAGTCCCTCTGGAGAAGCTTGTGATGAAGTGTCTTGCTAAAAGATCACCTCTTCTGGGGTTTGAACCTACAACCTTACCAGTGCAGATCTTTGACCTCAAGATCACAGCTTATTTAAAGGTACATAGTTCAACATAATTAATGTTTAATGATAAATGTTTTTTTTAAAATAACTGAAAGGCTGCAAGCTTTTTGGATCATTACCTGATGCCGGAAATGTGACCTACCTTTACGCTTGCTCTCTTCGAACTCTCTGCGTGCAGCTTCGATGTAGCGGTGCACTAGAGCCTTGGTCACCTGCAGGCGGTATGGCACTCTGCCCTCACCTTGACCTCCGCTGCTATTCAGGGTATTGCTAGACTAAAAAAAAAACAAAAAAACACCTCATCAGCCAAATTTAACCAGGAATTATGGAGGATCTAGAGATAGAATCCCCTCAGATGCTCACCAAAGATGCGATGGGAGGATATTCTGGGGCTTTCTTGTTACAGCAACAGCAAATCTTTTGGCAAATGCTTCTACACCAGAGAGGGAGGAACAAGAAGGTTACATCTGCTTCTAAGTGATCTAAAGTCTGTGGTAAAAAGTGGAAGTCTGCATTATGAAGGTTTGGTAGTATTGTACCTAGCATTTAGCAGGTTTTCTTACCTCAAGATATAGAAGAGAACCTTTGGAGATGGGATGATGTTAAAAGGAACTGGCATAGTGAGACCCTCCCTGAAGTAACTGAGGTAGAGTTTAGAGCGAGCAAACTTCCACTCGACATCTGCGTCATCCTGAGAAGAAGAGACCATATGAACTTTTTTTTTCCTCTTATGCTCACCAAGGCACCATTTATTTCGTATTTAATAACGTTATGGTTGTGAGTTCTGAAAATTTAATAGTATGAGATCGGTTATAGAATCCAGTTGTCATACCCGTAACCGAACTGTGTGAACTTAACCATATTAAGGACTCAAATACAGGATTGACAACCATATTCTGCTGCTGTGTAAACGTGGCCGATTCGTTCATTTAGAAACTAAACTAAGGAGACACATATCAATTCTGCAGTGGCTTTAAAGATAATGTTCACTGCAAAATTGAGAAAAACCATTGTGTTTAAAATACAACACAAAATCAGCTTCTTATTTCCCAAATCGTTAAAATTACATTTAAGCTAATTTGGAACAAAATGCACTGATTTAATACTGCTTTCGCTGCTCGTGTGATATCGTAGCCTATATGAGACAAAAACTCATACATGGGCATTTTTTGCAACAATATCTTGAAATTTAGGGCATAACCGCATTAGTGGAATTGTTGCCCTACATTGCCAACAGTCAACTACTAGGCAATATAAAATAAAGGAGAATGTACATGTTTTATGGTGAGTTAAATGTTTTAATCACGTTACTTTTTAATATCTAATAATGATGTTAGCGCGCTAAACTGACAGCCCTAATTTGAATATATTTTAAACTGCAATTTATTCCTGTGATGCAAAGCTGAATTTTCAGCGTACTCCAGTCTTCAGTGTCACATGGTCCTTCAGAAATCAAATATGCTGATTTGCTACTCAAAAACATTTCTTATTATCAATGTTGAAATCATTTGTGCTGCTTAGTAATTGCAAATCCATTTTTCTGTGGTTTTTGATGAATAGTACATTCAAAACAATAGCATTTGTTTGAAATATTTAGCATTTGACATTTTTGGCTAGTGGAAGTTTCTTCCATCGTATTGGTCCACAAATGTTCTCTAATATTGTCTTTAACTCTTTTATAATGATCTTTTAAGCTTCATACCTCGATCCTCTGGAATGAGTTGGAGATCATGGCAATAAGCATGTTAAGTAGCACTATGACGATGAGCAGTGTGAATATCCCGTAGAAGATCCTTCCCACAAACTCGGCCAAAGCATAATCAGGCATGTCTACGTATTCCTGGTTTGCCATTCCAAACATGGTCCAGAAGAGGAAGTTAAATGTTTCATTAAATCTAAAATGAATACAACAGACAAACAGATTTAAAATGCATCTCCTGAGTGATTTCAAATCAGCCAAACACATGTAAGTACATGTAAACAAGCTATTAATCACCTGCCAAGATGTGGAGAAACAACATATGGGACGTATATGTTATTTATTCCACACAAAAACGCTGTTCCAATTATCATAAGGATGAACATGAACCTGTAGAGCAAGAAAAACATTTAATGAAAGTGATTTTAATGGTGTTCTCTCCTCATAGCTACTGGACGTCCAATCTCAGAGATCAAACAGCGAGATCTGACCTCATCATGTCATCGATCATTCTTCCCATGGATATCTGCAGGGTTCCCAGGGATTCATGGGCTGGCAGAATGTAGGCAAGACGTGTGAAACTCAGCATGCTGGTCACGGCGAACAGAGTCTCTGCAATCAACTGAGGATCCTCCTGTTTCCAGTCCTCTCGTACTATTCAGAAACATATGATACAATTATATATTAATATTAATAATTTGAGATGTTAATTTTTTCTTGTATTTGTAGAAGTTTTATAATAATTACTACTGCATGTTCATACATGTTCATTTACAAACAATTATTTTATCATATTTAATTGCATTTGTAAATGTATTAAAAATATAAAAATAATAGTCTATAAAATGTAGTATTATTTTTACTATTATTATTTTAACTGTATTTGTAATTATTTTTAATAATACAATTAATTACTACTACTGCTGTTATTTAATTTATAACAATATTTAATTGTATTTTCATCAATACTAAATTAATTAAAATGTTAATATATAAATTGTTTTATTATTATTATGAACTATATTTTATGATGTGATTTAAAACATATAGCAATAATAATAATAATAATAATAATTATTATTATTATTATTGTTGTTGTTTATTATCCTAACTGTACTAGTTAAAACATATTTAATTTATACTACTACTACTGCTAATAATAATAATAATTTTTTTATTAAATTATTAATTTTAATTCTGTTAGAATCTATTATTATTATTGTTATTATTTTAACTGTATTTTTTCATAACAATATTACTATTGTTGTTGTAATTTAATAACAATATTTAATTGCATTAATAATAGTTATGTATTTGTATCATATAGTATATGTCTGTATTACTTTTAGGAAGGGTGATATATGGATTGCTAGAAAAAAGAAAAAAAAGACTGGTTAAATAAATAAATATGTGAGATGTCACCTGTGTTGGTGAAATAGTCACACAGCTCTTGAGTGCTTGAGTCCTGACAGAGGAAATATCCCTTCAGCGTGATGAGGATGCGCAGTGTGAAGGATGCCAGATACATGCTCAAAACCATCATATCCAGAATGTTCCATAAATCCAGGAAGTAACTTTTCAAACCCTCAATCCAAACTTCCTTACACTCAAACCAGAAGAAACCTACCAACGCAGAAAGGTGAACACTCTATTTTAGACAATAATCATTACATTTACTCTCTCTAAATAAATCAAAGACAATTAGTGTCTAGACTCAAAGATTTAAATGCCTATTAAGTGGTTTATCTATGGATTTTTATTTGGCAGCGTGACCCACCAGCAACCCATATCATATGGAGAGAGTTATGGAGAATGTTCTGCTTTCGGGAGGCAAAATCGCTGCGGTAGATCTCCATGAAAATCGATTCCGTCAGGAGGGTGATGAGGAACCACATGTATGACGCCGAGTGTAACAGGAACTTGATCACGGGAACTTTCAGCACTTTTCCCAGCTGGCAGAACAAAGCAGGTTTTATCCATGTCAACTAATAAATATTTGGCATACTTTCAGGCTGTATTGAATAAGGTTGGTTTCCTGGGACCGTGGGCCATTATTATGTTATTTAATTGTTATCACCGCTGGCTCAAATTTACCTTGGACTTAGGGGCGATCCAGTAAACGAGGCAGAGAAATGGCATGGCAATGAAAATCCCCAAAGACACCAGCAGTTTCCAAGCAGTTCGACTTCCTCTCCAACCAGACAGGCTACCGCACCAAATGGAGGAGAGCACTTGCTGGCAGATGGGATGAGTCACAAACTAGACGAGGAAAACAAACAGTCAGGCCTCCCAGCCAACTGTCAATCAATCAGACATCCCATACGGCATGGACGCAGGGGTCAAACGACTGCACGCTTGTGAAAGATGATGTTCATGTGCCCTGTGTTTCTCCTCAAATCCATCAGTCTGTGTGGGCAGTGGAGGTCTGCAGTGTTACAGTGTTACTTCACCCAGGGTTAGCATAGTTAACTAAAAGCTACTAAAGAAAAGTTTAATAAAATAAACAAAACTGAAATCAAATAAAAGATAAAAATAACTTCATTTTATTTCAGATAGTTGCCATGGTAATGTTGGTTATTTTCATAACTTGATGTGGTAAAGCTGAAATAAAAATAAATTAAAGCTAGGTAGACATATTAAATAATAATAATAATAATTCTAAATAAAAATGACTACACTTCAAAACAATGGCTAAAATTGTAACTAAAATGAAAAAGAAAATATAAATGTAAAATATTAAAAACAAAAACAACATTCAACATACCAGTAGCAACTATAAATGATACTATACTGAAATTTATTTTAATTATGTGACATTTTTTGTTTTAATTAAATTACCTAGTTTCCTAGCCCTCCACCCAGTTATGGCTTATTATATCAAATTAAACTAAAGGAAAATGTCTAATGTTGTCTTGGCAATTTATTTATTTATTTCCCTTTTTTACAGTTAATGTTTATTTTTAATTTAAAGGTAACACGTAAAATGAAAACAACATATAAAAAAAATAATAAATGAAATAAGAAAAAAGCTATCATATAAAATAATATTCAAATTTTACCAAAATAACAGTGATTCAGTGATTTTATTTAATTTTATTTTATTTTAAAAGAAAATACAGATTGATACTGATATGTATGTGTGTATGGCTTTATTTATTTATGTTTTTGAGGAAAGGAGTTTATCTGTAGTAACATAGTGACATTGCTTATTAAACCAAAGTGAAGTACCTGTTTTTGATTGTAGTTGACTGCCAGTCGAAGACGAGCAAGGTTGGGGATACCTTCCTCAAATGTCTGTTCATCCAGTTCTTCATCCTCGCTGTCTTCCTCAGCGCTGTTGAGGATGGTGGAGACCTCGCTCTGGTTCCGGCACATTCCCAGAAGCTCCACTGCAAACTCCTGACACAGCTGCTCCAACGCCAGGTACTGCGGCTAAACAGCAATAAAGAGTTTTGGGAAAGAGAGGGTAAAAGATAATGAATACGTTTTTTTGGGGGGGTTTTTTACCAATGCTGATAACTATGATAACTTATTATAAATATACTGACAATACACACACAGAGACACAATTGGGTGGCAAGTCTCAGTGGAAAACTTGGTGTTTAAAACCTGATTGTCAAATTGTGAAGCATAATCTGTGGGCATGCATGTAAAAATATTCAGTGAGTCAGTTATTAGTAGCATACTGTCAGTGCTGGGTAGATTATTCACAAATGGAATTCCATTAATGATTACAAGTTACATGACAAATATTGTGAATAACATAATCTGGATTGCATATTAAGTAAGGTAGGTTGATTAATTTTTGATTGCTTTTAGGTTACTTTTGACCCAATTTGTTTATTACATAGACATGAATGGGAATACTGTGTACCATATTGATACTGAAAAGCAACAACAACAAAAAGAACAAAGAAAAAGAAAATATACATTCATCAACATCATAAAATGTGTTAAACATTACATTCCAGCAGGGTTTTCCAAACTGTATATCACATTTAAATGTACAGTTAGTCATTTAGCAGACGTTTTTATCCATAGTGACTTACAAATGAGGACAATAGAAGCAATTAAGACCAACAAGAGAGCAACAACATGCAAGCACTATGACATGTCTTGGTTAGCTTAACACAATACACATAGCAAGTTTTATTTTTTCTTTGTTTGTTTTTTAAGAAAGCAAGTAGAAAGAATATAGAAAAAAAAGAAACCCAGTGTTTTTTTTTTTAATGAGTAGACAGAATAGATAGTATTTTTCTTATAAAAATAAACTTATATATAAAATAGAACAGAGACTGCTAGAGTTAGAGGGTCAAATAAAGATAGGTGGTAAATTAATTTAGAAAATTAAAAAACAAACAAATAAATAAATAAACATTGTGGTGAATCAATAAAGTAAACAATTTATTGTCATTGTGAGAATATTTAATCATCATGTAATCATAAATAGTAACTGTATTTTATTTATGAGCATTTCAAATCTTTATATAATTTAACGTTTTGGTAAAGTAAAATTTTTGTAACCTATATATATATATATATATATATATATATATATATATATATATATATATATATATATATAAAAAAAAA
>JAUMHE010000067.1:15590281-15613665 GCA_032359235.1 Enteromius mattozi
TGTAGGGACCATGTCAATCGGAACACAGTTCATGCACGGAGCTCACTTCTAACGAGCTGATCATCAGAATCAGGTGTGTTAGCTAAAGGAGACATGCAAAATATGCAGAGCGGGTGTACGAGAGGACTGGAATTGAGCTGTTTCCTCTAAAGCCAAAAACCCGGCGGGCTTACTTGTTTGGATGCGGACAAAGCCTCAATCTGCGTGATTCTCGCGTGCGCGGCGCGCTGTGTCGTCTTTTTGTTTGACAGCAGGTGTCCGCGTTAAGGCGCAATACTGCCACCTGGGAGATCAACCAGGCTCTAGCGTTCGATAATTTACGTGCCATGTTATCATAAGAGTCCTGTTGATTTCAAATACCGGTATATCGTCATACCCAAAATTAACACAATGTCGATATTTCATGATTTGAATATCACGGTTATCGTCAATACCGGTATATCGCGACACCCCTAGCAGTGCATTAGTTTTCTTTGTAACCCAATATTAGTGGATCCTGAGCGTCATTCGTAGCTGATCATCAGCGGTGGGATTTCTGCTATCCCAGAAGATTTTTGTGAAACTCCTCAAATGATTTCCTGACATTTTCAAATCTGCTTCATGCCGAAACTCATTTCTCATTCTCTCAAGTAGTTGCCGTGTGGTTGCACACTTTGGGTTCGGGTCCAGTTTTAATTGGCATCTCCCAGGGAGACAAGGCCGTGTTGCCCTCTACTGTCAGTTCCTCTGCAGACTTCCACCTCTCCAGCAGCCAGGCTTATTTATAGCGGAGTCGGGAACGGCCACACACACACACACACACACAACCATTCACTCATGCAGCTCAGGCTGGAAACAATTTGAGAAGTTCTCCTTTTCCCTTCATTGCCAAGTGCCGTGGATGCGTGAGCTGCCTCCATCTACAAGGTTAACGCCGGGCCTGTTTTTTTTTTTTTGTATTGGGGCGGAGAGTTGGAACGGGGCGAGGGTTTAACATTCAGCCCTCATACGATGGGGACTGATTAATGGAACTCAACTGTGGCATATGCCAGAGTAAAATATGCAGGAGGGCGATAGAGACGGGCTTGAAGGAATGAGTGAGTGCGACCGAAAAGAAGAACGAGTCAAACATAACGCATAACAAATCCTCTGGGATGTAGTGAAGCTTCACTGGGCAGAATTATTTGACAAAGCTGACATCAGGTTGCGCTGGTAGTTTGTGATGCGTGGCTGAGGGTTTATTTTTAGTGTGAGGCGACTCATAGAAGAAGAACTCGTCCGCCGTGTAATCAGTTTTCTTTTCTGCTTCTCCTATGAGCTTGAATATCTTGGCTGTGTAACTGTGATAACAGTGAACGAAGATTTTCAGTTCAGTGGCTTGGAAAAGCATAATTATTCAAAAGCAATATTTTCCTATATTTTTGTTTTTCATGCGGGGTGGCCAATTTGTGTCCTAGGTGTCAATGTTCCCCTCCGTTTTACATTTTTTCTTTGTCACTTTGAACTGTATGAACATTAAATAATCCACAATATAATAAATCAGTCTGTAAAGTTGCTTTGAAACAGCTTTAAATTGCGAAAATTGGTTTAAAAAATAAACCAGGTTCTAAAAAGTGAACTAAACGTATGCAATTTTTTAAAATGGTAGAATTTCTTTAAAGTGCTTTTCAAAGTCTCATATGTTCATCTATTTGATGAAAAATGTTGTAAAATCAGCAATTTGTGAACATATATTTATAATGATTAATTGCATCCAAAATAAACGTTTTTGTGTACATAATATAGACTTTTATGTAAATATAAATATATGTGAATATGCATGTATAAATTTAAGAAAAATATTTTTATATTAAATATATTTATTTAGAATATAATTTATATGAATATAAATATATACATGTAAATACCTGTGCATAAATATATAGATATCTGTAAAATGGAAAAAGTTAATAATTTTGTTCAAAATGTTATTTCCACCCTTGTTGTTTTATATGTGGAATGACGATATTGGTCTGTTACAATCATAATTGTATAATGCCAAACATTGGTGGACAAAGTGAGAGTTTCTAAAAGTCTAAAAATCTAGTGTCCAGAAGGGGGAACAGTGGCTATGATGATCACTTATATATTCTGTGCTTTGCTTTAGTACCGCTGAAGTTTACCTTTACCTTTCCCCATGAAACTCAATTATATCAAAAATAGGTGGAGGGAGAGTAAATCACATTTTTAGCTTTTTGGAAATGACTTCCTAAACCTAATTATTGCTCCATTATCCCAGAAAACCATATTTCTAGTTTTGTTTATAACTTCTGAGGACATGGGCAATCAGTTTCAGGCAGATCTCCTATTTGTAGTTGCTCCATGTTGGGATGTTCAGCTTTGACTGGATGCCTTTATCCGCAGTACCCGCAGACTAACTGCATTACAGGACATCCATCTTCGTTACCTGGGCTCTCTGGCTCCACTGAGGCTATGTGTCAGGTTGCAGCTCTTTACTGGAGGAGAGAATGTAACGCCCCTCACGTTTGATCTTAGGTCAGTAGAGATGCTTTCCGCATGTGATCGTCTGCATGCATGGATAACATGCCGGGGGTTTTGATTTTTGATCCCGTGTCTGGAGGCACAGGAACCGTACTTTTAATGGAGTATGGTTCATATACTATAGGTGATGGGTGGTTGTTTTTTTGCATGTGTAGCAAGGTTTTTAAGCACAGTTAAAGGGGTAGTTCACCCCCCAATTTTCCCCAGTGATTAAGGCACATTTGAAGGTTAAATTGGACTGAGACCTTTAAAACGCACGCTAATCCTCATAACTAATCATATGCTACGTTTTTTAATCCTCACTGAAAAGCAGTCTCTCAGCTGAGGTAACATGTTTGAGAGAATAACTAGATTTACTTTGTTTTATGGTTTATTTGTGTTTGTGTGTGGCGCCAGCACAAAATTTGCCAGTGCTAGAATGTTATGAGTGGTTGCCAGATTGTTGCTTTGAAGTTTCTGTGGGCTGTTCACATAACTTGTGTTTGTTAATTTGCTGGTTTGTTATTGCATTTGTTATATAATAAGATGTACTAATACTACTACTACGATGTGGGCTGTTCACACAGAATCACACAAAATTTCATTCCACTGTGCAATTTGCACTAGATGGACATCTTTGACTATTGTGCTCACATCTCATGTCTTTTGCATTAGCTCAAGCATGGCGAACGAGCTCTAACAGTTAAAACAATGTTTCGTGGAAGGCTACAGACAGTTTTACTGTTTACTGCACTTAGTTATTCTTCTCGGAATTTCCCTGCCATGGCTAACGAACCAGAAGTCCTGCACATTCACAGAAAACTGCTTACTTCCAGGTTGAAAAATAAAGTGGAGACAGGATAATTAATGTTGAAATGAAATATTGACTGTTTAAATGTTTATTTTGTGAAAAAACTTGTTTAACACAGTTGTCACTGTCTAGTCGGACGCATTTAGACAGTTGTAGCTGTGTTGCTTGAATGGCGTCATTGATTATTTAGCATTTCTTGACAGTGTCTGAGTACCTACACACACAGGTACGCCGGTGCACTGTCTGCAGTGCTGCAAAGTGTGTGATTTATCATTCCTCACCACCATCAGTATACTCTCGTACACCGCTAACAGCTGTCCTACCAGATGTATTCTCTCCCCAGGTCCCTGGGTGAAGCACGCACCCACATACACAAACCCTACACACTCATACAGTATATGCCCACACCCAAACACATGGATGCAATTTCCCTCGTTCTCTCTCTCCTTCTCTCCTCTTTTTCTTTTTGTTCCACTTTGTGCTTATGTATACGGTAGCCAGCTGCTTTTGGCATTTACGACACCTTGATAAACCAGTTGTTGTTTATATATGTATACAAGACCATCTGTATCCCTGTCAGCCTTCTTTTACTGCCTGGATGAGCTAGTGGTCCAGAGAGAGGGACCTCCAACAGAATCAGGGCACTGCTGTCCGCCAGCTTTGTTAGCAGTAACTAATGCTATATCTGAAACCTGCAGTTTCTCAGGACAGGGACACCTTGACGAGGCAGCAGTGTTATTTTAGTGTCTTCTCTGTACTGTTATTAGTCTTTATTAATAATTTCAAATATCTTAGGGGTGTAACAGTACCCAAATATGATGGTTTGGTTAAAACTTTTTTCTTTTATTTATTTATTTTTTAATCGTTCTTTACTGAACAAGTTACATTTAATTTTACATTTACATTTACAATTACATTTAATTACATTATTATTTTACTGAAAACAATAAATGAATTTCTTTAAATACATTCATTTCCTTAGTGATAAAAATCTATCTCAGCTTATGCTTAAAACCATAGGGAGTTTTTTTTTTATTATTATTATAAGGTTACAACTAGTCCTAACAACTAGTTCTAATCCAATCTTAAATTTAGCAGAATGTCCAAGCATTTTGTGTTTGTTGGTTTTAAACAGTTTGTGTTTTACTTACAGTGAAAGTGAATGATAACCACAGCTGACAAACTAAATTTTAGAGGAATATTAAAATTAATTGCAATGTGTTTCATGGTTATCAATTAGCTTCAGAAGACTTATATAATGTACAAGGTGTTTGAAGTACTTTTTACAATGCTTTTATGATGTTGTTTTAATGTTTGGAGCCTGACAGCCCATGATCACCATCTACTCTCGTTATAAAAAAGAGAGCAGTTAGGCAGCATAAACATTTATTCAACTTAATTTGAGGTTGGAAAAATATAAGGGTAAGTGTGTATATATATTGTATATACCGTGTATATATATATATATATATATATATATATGATAATTAAATTTTTTCTTGTGAAGCTACAATAATTATATTCCATCAGACATTTTACTCTTGTTAAATGTTGAATCTGGGTCTCATTTCTGCTAAAATTTGCTGAATACGGTTTTATAGATTTCCAAGTGGTCTATGTTATTTCTTGACTGTGAACAAACGTGTTCTAGGAGTTAGTGAACTGTAATGCACTTGAATGCAGAGGAGCTGTAGAGGTGACAGCACCTCTGTGCACATGACACTGTTCCATCTGTTTATCAGCCCCTGTGGTTTTACTCCAGACCCTCACGTCTGCGATACAACTGCCCGTCAAGGTGAGCTGTCTGCTAATTTAAGCCTGACACAATAACCTTTAGCACAAGACAACTCGTTCAAAGCTGTCGCGTTATCTCAAACTCAAAATTGCGACTTAAAGGTGTAGTTCACCCCAAAATGAAATTTAGCAATGGACCTTCTGCAGTGAATGGGTGCCGTCAGAATGCGCATCCAAACAGCTGATGAAAAGTCATGAAAAGTTATTTTCTTGTAACATTGAAGCATTACTGTAATTTTACTGTATTGTTATTACTGTGTTAATAAGCATGCATTATTATGGATTATTTTGACTATTAGCAGTGATTTCAATTTAAATTTCCTTAAAGGAGAATTTGTTTCTTACCAAACATGCAGCTTTTTGCTAAACTAGACGTTCACTGATGGATTGGAGTCATTTGGATTAATGTGATGTTTTTAGCAGTTCAGACTCTCCTTTTGAGGGCACCCATTCACTTCAGAGAATCCATTAATGAGATGTAATGTTATGTAATCCAGAATTACTCCAGATCTGTTATAATAAA
This sequence comes from Enteromius mattozi, assembly GCA_032359235.1. Classification (NCBI taxonomy): domain Eukaryota; kingdom Metazoa; phylum Chordata; class Actinopteri; order Cypriniformes; family Cyprinidae; genus Enteromius; species Enteromius mattozi. Next base: position 15,595,909 of record JAUMHE010000067.1, read on the forward strand.
GAACAAACTCATCTACATCTTGGATGAACTGAATTTTCAACAAAATATTCCTATAATATTCTATAACAACCCTTTTAAATTAGCTATTAGTAAATATTGTTATATTTGGGAAGTATTTCGACAGGTATGTTTGATTTTCCAGTCCTAGCTTGGATTTTTAGTGCAGTTAAAAATAGCTCTTAAGAATCGACCTGCCACGTTGCTTTAGTAGGAACAAAAAATGACTTCCGTGAGGGTTGCTGAAGCAGATTTTTTTTGTGCTGTGGATGTCCTAATTTCCAGCACTTTTTGACAGATCTGGGATCAGCGTGACATAAAGTGTTGCTGCTAGAAGCCGTGGAAAGCGGAATAAGGATGTGTATGAAACTATCACTCAGAATGACTGATTTAAGGCTGCATTGATGTTTTAAAAAACACGGAACATTTTGTCATATTTTGAGCTCCCAAAATAAAATGAGATGAGAGCTTTTTAGAATGGTTGCTGCATAATAATGATAAAGGGATGGTTCACAAAAAATGGATAATTATTATTCACCATAAAGTTGTCCTGCATGACCTTCTTTTTTCTGCTCAGCACAAAAGAAGATATTCTGAGAAATATCTGAGTCAGTGAAAGTCATGGGGTCTAACGGCTAACATTACAGATTAGAATGAATTTAAATGGATTCATATAATAGGTTTTTGATTGCATTTGTGTGCAATTATAATAAGTATGATCGCTAAACTGCACTTGGCTGTGATCAAAAAAACAAACCGTTGCAAAAAGTCCAGTAATTGGAGTACTATTTATGCGTTACGTTTCTCCACCATACGGCATATTGTTCTATATTGGCATGAGGTATGTGTCAAAAATTGCTGTTACTGCCACAAAGACAGACTTTTACTCATCTTTGGATGATTTTGAGAATTCATCATTGAAATGGCTCACAGTCAGCCATTAGACGGTGGCCCGTGCCATCTTTTCCAAGATAAATGGAAGGCTGATGGATTTCAGAGCGAGGAACTGCTGAGCAATAGCAATTCAAAACAATCCGGAGTGAAAAACTCCGGACCCACGTTTGTCGTTCTGCGCGGGTCAATTTGTAAAGTGTAGTGCTCTGGAGATATTAATGCCAGATGCAGACATGCCTCCGTGTGTCTGTTTTACTGATGGCTTTGCAATGTCAATACGTCTCAACTTAAAAATCTTTCTCCCACAGTAGAAGGATAGAGGCTTGAAGAATGTCTGTTTATCATCACAAATGGCTATTTGTTTTTCTCTGAGCTTAGATTCCCCATGGGCCGTGAGTCATATCAACCCAACGCACGAGAAATCTCTTGGAGATTTTCAGATAACTGGCCATCTGTAGTAGGAATATGAGCCATTTGATTCAGCTCAATCCCACACAATATCCAACATTACACAAGCAGTCATTGAAGCTCAAAAAGACAATGACTTTAAGAACCAAGGCTATGCAGACTTTCATTTAATATGTATGCATGTAGGATTTTTTTGGGGGAAAAAATTATGTATGTATGTGCAGTTTTGGAAATTTGAAAAACATTATATATTTGTATTTTTGTGTTCATCATAAAAATTAAACTCACATGAGTTTGGAAAAACATATAATAAAGTACTAATGATGAGCAAATTATGCATTCATTTTTTAAAAAATAATTTATGCTTTCAGTTCTATCAAAAGCAACAACCATTCCATGTTTGCAGAGTGTGTTTACACACTCTGTGGAAGTTTCCTCAAGCACACAGCTCTCCACAGCAGTCAGCTCTCACTGCCCAGCTGTGACGAGTCACTGCCTGCTACCATACTAATAGTGTGTGTGTGTGTTTTGGTAATTACTGAGAATAAATGGTTGGAAAGGCCTGGAAAACAAGTCTTGGCAAAGGGCAGACAATGTTTTTAAGCTCCTGCGTCAGAGAGTATGGGTTGTCATCCAGATTGATTCTATTACTTTCTGTGGTTTTCATACTCTTGGTAGGCAGGTGTCAAGACACGACTGGAAGAGACAATGAAGATAAATTGTTCCTCTGGCATTGGAGTATCATTTGATATTCAACTCATGGTGTCTTTGCCTTTCAGTTATTTCCATGCTCTTGCGTCTATAAAAACATGCAATTAAAAACATGCAAGTTAAAAGTGTGAATCTTGAAAATATATACATACATACAGTGAACTATTCACAATTATGCATTAGATATTTTTAAGATATATAACCAAAACTCTTTTTTTTTTTAAATTTAAAGACACCTATGCACCCATAATTGTTTTCTATTGTGTTTAATTTAGTGAACAGAAGAATAATTTTCAGGCATGAAATGTAGGCTACATTAAGTTTCGTAGTGAAGGAAGTCTAAGTAACTGAGGCCCTCTAGTGGCAAAAAGGCATATATTTTCTTATCGTGTGGCATTAATGGACAGCAGTGTGTCCACTGGATACAGATTTGAGAATCAACGTATGCTGTATGTGATCCAGTTATTGTTTGCCTGGTATGAATTGTTTAATCTGGCTATCTGGACTTCCTATTTATTTAACATAGGCCTACTGCTTTTATATATTAGTAGTAAAGAGAGGGCACAGGGATCTTCATTAAAGTTTTGGTTTCCTCAAAGAAAAAAAAAAAGCACTTGCAACACTTATTGTGGAACGTGGAAGTTAAAAATCGATAGAAAAATGACTATGAAAGCTTTACACTTTTTGAAAGTGATCATATTAATGTTAATGATTTTAGGGTAGCGAAGAAACCATCAAATCTAATGTTCACAAAAATATATAATAAGCAGTGTGCTTCTCCTTTTTAACACTAAGTGGCGCTGTTGACCCTTTTAACTAGAAACACGCAGCACAAATCTAGACAAAGCAATGAGAAAGAAACATCACTCTAAAAACTCCCCTCCCAAAAAAGCAGTGTAAAGCATTTTTTACTTTTGGCTTTCTTGGTCTCTGTGTGTAAACATATGCCTTCTATGATGAATGCATACAAAACATTCATTGTTCTGGTTCATTGTTTTTTTCCCTTCTGTAATGGGGTGATCTGACTTCTATAGCTTTTTTCCACCTCTCACTTAACATTTTCTACTGAAATTCGGCTCCTTGTGAAATTGCCTCTGTGCTCAAGCTACCATATCCTGTATGATATATGGTCCAGAGTGTAACGGGTCTTGTCTGTCATCGGCAGACTTCATAAAGCAGACATACTGCACGAAACATAACCCAGTGCTGCCACAAATGACTTTACGGCCCATTTTTATGAGCTGCTGTTTGGACCAGTCGTTGAAGATGTCCGCCCTTATTTCACCGTAGGGATGACCTTGTTGTCATTGAACCGAAGAGGTGGCACATGACAGCCGACAGCAAATCTTGTGTGATGTCGTACTTGTCATTTCCTGGGCTCATGAAACATTATTGAAGCTTGCGGTTGCTCTTCATAGCCTTGTGCAGAGCAGCCAAGCAGACTTTTGCATCACACTGCAAGCCCCATTGACTCCTTCCCTCTCGTGTCTCACAGCCGGCTCTTCCGGCTTGTCTTTAATAGGAATGCTGATGATCTCCATTTCCATATAAATGAAGAGAATGGAGTGTATGCTCACTTAAAGGGAATATCTGTTGGTTGGAAAATACTTCTTTTGACGACCTTGAAAAAACAAGATGGCTGATAGTTAATCTGCACCTTTCACTTCAACGGAGACAATTCCGCATCGCGTTGCAAGAGAATATTATTTTTGTAATTGCGCTCTCGAGGATCTTGCCTTGCACCCCTGTGGCCATGCAATTTTCCCACTTTCTTGTAATTTGATGGCTCATTCGTTGAAGATGCAATTGCTTTTTGAAACCAAAATGGAGTGAGTTTCAAATGGAATTTTACTCCTGATGAAAGAGTGGCTTCCCTCTTGACCCAAAACGTGCTGGTTAAATCTAATAGGGAGGCTTCGATTGGAGCTCACGTCCTTTCCTGAAAATAAACACACAAAAGTATGATGGAGCAGGCCGTTGTTGATGTGACTCGCCCTCCGGGAGATGTTACAATTACAGAAGAAAAGCACCCATATGACCTTTGGCCTTTGGAGTGTGCTTCTGAATGCTGCCCCGTCCTACCCAGGAGATGCCTGAACTCCACGGGGACTGTGTGAGAAACGTCCCCCGCCCCTAGTTCAGCCTTCTGGAGCACCCTACAGGCTAATAACTCTCTTCCTCAAGATTAGAGGAGATGTAGCTGTTATTATCGTGAAATATCTGACCTTTCACTTTGATTCATGATCATAAATGAGCTTTTTGTCAGGTCGGGCGGCAAGATGGATGAAAGCGGTGACAATCAAGTAAAATGAATTTGTTTCACACTGTAATCTGGCGTAAAAGATTGCATGGATCAACTCAGCACGCACAAGTAAGAAAGTCAATTTTACCCTAAATACATTTATATGCGATATGTTGTTTCACAAAGTCTTATACATTGAGAAGCTAACTTACCACTCCACTCACTGATTCTGCTTCTGATTTGTACAGCACCGATCCAGGAGCCCGTTCCATCTCTTCTCTCAGGAAGTTGTGACTCGTTCAGGGTGACATTGGAGAGGAACTGTTTTCCCCATGCATCACTCTCTCATCAAGAGTAGCAGTGGCTGTAGATTAATGAGCCTGGGAACTGATTATGCCGGGCTGTACATCATGTCTGTCTGCCTGCTGCTTGGCCTGTCAATACCCCACCCTGCCGTGTCTGCATTTAGCCTTGTGCTAGACCAAAATCATTGGACCTCAATTGCTGGTGTGCCTCATGCACTTAGGTTTGTGTACTGAAGGGCTCCAGGACTGTTGTAGATACAGCTGAACGTGAGTAAGGCAGTCATGAAGGTGATTTAAAGGTGCAGTATGCAAGTTTTTGGCTCAACTAAAGCATAAAACTTCCATAATATGTTTGCAGATATTTAAGAAACATGCTAAGTTGACATACTTGTTTATCTGGAAAACAATTCTACAGTCAGTTATTATCCTTTGAAAATGTGTTTTCTGTGCCAGAACATCAGTCTCTGTTTTGGTTTGTGAAACCCGACCACTGCCAGTTTACCCAATTATATTTCGGCACCCGGGTTGTCAGTTGCTGGAAAACACAGCATATTTAATTTCATTCTTCATCATATGTGCTCTTTTCTGTTGGTGTGGTCAGTCTGGCAACCTGCGTGTATGTCAAGTTCGGGGGAGAATATTTAGAATTTCCAATACTGAGTTCAACCATTAGAAATCAATTCTACATACAGCACCTTTATTAATAATCATGTCCTCTGACTTTTAATAGTGCCTTTTATGAAGGGAAGAACTTCACACAGAATGCATCTTTGCATCTTAAACCGTGAACACGGTGCTCAGGAATGAGAGTCTCGAGACACGCATTTGAGATATGATCATGGAAATAATAGTAAATCTTGCTATAGTAAACAAAAGCTTGCAATGCCTGCCCTGCCTCTGGGGTCTTCTTTTGGGAGGCTTGTGACTGTGCCATGGAGTGCCAAGTAAATAACACTGTCATGGCCCGGAAAAGTATGACAGACATCGTCAAAAATAGTCCATCTGCCATCAGTGGTTCAATCAGAATTTTATGAAGTGACGAGAATACTCTTTGTACGGAAAGAAAATAAATAACTTTATTCTACAATGTCGTCACTAATTGTCACTGTAGCACCATTTTGCAGAGTATCAACTAATCACAAGCTGCCCTTTTCTGGGCCTTCACAGTGTTCATTATGTGGCAGTTGGTGGGTTTTCATCCAAAATATCTTGAATTGTGTTCTGAAGATGAACAAAGCTTTGGAACGACATGAGAGTGAATAATTAATGACAACATTTTCATTTTGGGGTGGACTAACCATTTCAAAAAAACTTTCCTCTGCATGTGAGACACGAGCGCAAGTCATACAAGTCTGTCTATTGCATGTTTATATAGAAAAACAACTGAAGATTAGCAACTGAATACATTCTATGTGAACGGCTCCTTAGTGCACCATCTAATCCTGTGCATCATTTATGGAATATCTTGGGGACAAAATTTACATTTAAGTATTTGGATTATACCTCTATACAAAGATACATTTGTATATTTACTGAAGCAAGAATCATCTCTTTAGTGCATAATTCATTTCTCGTATTTGCACTTTGTGTTCATTTTGCCACTTTATTCTTGTGCTGAATAAAAAACCCTCTGTGCGTATCTAGCAGCCAGCCAATTATAAATGGAGTGAGAAACAGGTGAAAAATGAAGAGAAGTGCTGTGCTATGAGATACTTCCTACAGAGCTTCAACACACCTGGGCTTTCGCTTTGAAAACACCCAAGGAAAAAGGCACCTTTTTTTCTTTCTTTTTTTTTTTTTTAAATGCTTCTGTTTTTGTTGTTGTCACACTTTGGTGTTTTGCTACGGTGCTGCCCTGAAGCTTGCATTTTTATCTCATCTATCAGTACGCACACAGGTCTCATAAATCTACCAGCTTGTTTGCCATTCCGCCCAGCCGTAAGCCCCGGGGTGATCCGAGCCTCTCGTAGGCGTCAGTGAGAACAACCGATCAGTGTCTGCCTGTAGCTTTAGGAGGCCCAGGGAATGCACAGTAGAATTTATGACATGTTATTAATGCGGCCTGTTTATTCCGGACTCTGGGTTATTCTGCTTGAAAAGGCTGAGCACGTCACCAGTCACCAGAGCACTGTTTCCTTTCGATTTTGGAAAATTTGATCGTCACCTACACTGTTTATACCTACGTAAAGCCATATATATGTAAATATATTGCTTATTACTTGGCAACCCAATTATAGGGCACAGTGCACTGTTTAGCAGTGCAGTCCTGCTAAATAACCTGAGCAAATAAAAACTAATAGCCTCAGACCGACGCATTCTATTGGCTTCTTCGGAATGGGGGCAGTTGTATCGTTCAGTTGATCAGATTAAAATGCAATTGTATTGGGTGCATCTGCTCCAGCGCTCAGTCCAGCTATGCTCATGGGAGCAATGTGTCTCAAAAGTTAGAGATTAAGTTAAGTTCAATTTACCGCTCTCCTAGTTCAGTGGCCAGCTGTGGCCCCTGAACAGAAAACTCGCTGATTTTTACACAGTCCTTGAGCAGCACTGCCATGCGTCAACCACAGCCATTGATGTACAATGGTGAGCTTTCATTTTGAAAAGCTTAAGCACTAATTAAATGAATTGAAATGACTAAAATGGGTCTTTTTACAACCCGAATTGCTGTGTTGTGCTAGCTGTATGCATAAATTGCCTTGCACTTATATAGAGTGTCCATGGTCGTTCATGAGTTTGTGTGTATATGTTTTCATGGATTAATCTTTTTTGAATGTGTTCTCTGGGCACAGGAGCGGGCGATAAATTGTGAGCTCCACAATAGCCCTGCACCTGCTCGCTGCGGCCTTGGAAATATCTAACAAAGCTTTATGTTTATGCATAAAGTGCCCAGCATCGTAAAAATATAGATGTATTCAACATGAGGGCAGAGGAGAGAAACAGACAGACATGAAGGTGCTACCAATATCTATCTATTTACAGTGCCTTGCGATATTCATAAGTATTCATTTTTCACTTTTAATGTTGCTGCCTTATGTTAAACTGCTTTAAATTACTTTTTTCCACATCAATCTACAGTCCATACACCATAACTATACAGAAAAAAAAATGTTTTTTTAACATCTTTGCAAATTTATTAAAAATAAAAAACTAAAATGATTAAATTGTATAAGTATTCATACCCTTAACTAAATATCTAACTGAAGCATCTTTACAGTCTCAAGTCTTTTTTGCGACAAGCTTTCCTCATCAGCAATTTGTCAATTATCTGCCACTCTTCTCCTCACCTCTTCACTTCTCAAGCTCTGTCAGGTTGGAGGGGGCAGATGTACATGTTCAGATTTCTCTAGAAATATTTGATTGGGTTCAATCCTAGGCTGTCTGTCTACCAAATACATAAGTATACATGCACAGTCATTTATAGATGCATTTTGGGAAAACCCATATTCATGTTGTGCAGAATATAGTTTTCTATGCAGGTTGTGCTCTGGTCCGTCTTCAGTGCCGCAGCTTACGAAAAATGGCCCTGCTGACCTTTTCACGTATGGTGGCTGGTAAATCTAATACAGATGGAGCTTCTGGATTGTGAATCTGCTATTCTCTCCGTAGGGCCAACGAATGGGCGTCTCTGTCTTAATGGCTTTCTTGTTTTCTGTGTGGCAGTACAATCAATGACTAAACAGTCCACTGAACTGAATTAGTCAGCTGCGTCTATCTGATACGTTTTAACAAGCCACCAGCAACATGAATATTTTGCCTGTTTGACAGCAAAACAGCAGCAAAATCAATGACCACTTTTTACGCTTCAGCCGCATTTGCACACAAAGCCACGGCCGGGCCTGCGGCACGTTTTAAAAAACATAGTAATTATTCTCTGTGCTGTAGTCGATAGGGAACCCGCTCTTCTACTCATATCGGTAAACATCATGAGATAATTGCAGGGTATGTGGGAGTGGTGAAACCTTCCCCAACTTCCACTCTCATTCAGAATCTCACTAGCTCTCGCTATGCCCATAATTGCACGTTCAAACCATTTAGCAACCAGGGTTGTTGCCAACACGTTAAGTAACAGTTCACCTCAAAACATGGAGATTTATATCGATGCTGCCTATTTGATTGTATATAATATTTACAAAAAAATGACAACAGGCTAGCTTCCCATTCATAGCACTTTAAGGAACAATTGTATCTCTGACCAGCAGGGGGAGCTTTTACACTTGAAATAGCCTCAGTTGTGTACACAGCGCCGCCCCGCCATCATACCACTCTGGCCGTCTGTCACACACACTCCTCGCCCCCATCTTTCCTCTCATTCCCCCCTTTCCTTTTCTTTTGTCTCGTGTTTCCTCATCTGTCCTTCGTAATCTGTCAATTTCCTCCCTTCACTCTTCGCAATTATTTTTATGTGGATTTAACACTCACTCTCACAGCATGCAGAAGTGAATGAGATTTGGGAAAATGGCTTTGTATCATCCTAATGACCACAACAAGGTAATCCGGAAGCGTTATAAAAAAAAAAAAACCCTAATCATTGTTCGTCCGAATTGGTCACGTCATTCAACATGTTGTCATCATCATCATCATCCTAACATCTGTGCCGCTCGGCGTCCTTTCATCCTCTCCTTCACACTCCTCTCTCTCTCCCTCACTTCTTCAGTTAGTCACTTCGTATCCCACTATCATTCATCCAGGCTCTTGCCTCTCTCTTGTTCCTCCTGTTTCTTCCACTTCCTCTGTACTCTGTCAGTACCCCCTCTCTCTCTCCTGGGGGTGAGGAGCTGACTCCTATAATTACCCAAGTGTCTGTGAAATGAATCATTGGGTGGGTGATTGAGCTGCATGATGGAAAACATCCATCCTGAGCTGAGCAAACGAGTGAGCTGTTCCTTCACCACACCTCTCCCTCTGCTTCAGTATTTCTGGTTCTCTCTCTTTTCCTCATTTCTCCCTCCATCTCTGTGGCTCTTTCTACCACTGCCGCCGCCGGCACATAACAGGGTGTGGCAAAGCGCAGGCCATTTGCTCTCGAACTTCCATTAAATTTCACTCCCGCGTGCCTAGAGCGGACCTTTCGCTGAGGCTGTGTTTATTTTTTCTGTCGAACCGGCCATCGGAATCTGTTGTCGGATGCTTGGTGAGATGGCATGTAAAACATACATCTGTCACAGGGTGCTGGTTGACAAATGTTGCTGGATATCGTGTGCTCGGCTAAGCATGTGAGCTAAGCATTTCCTGCTAAGGGGCAGGAAAGCTTGGCTGACAATGACTGATACTCAGTCTCTGGTCCGCCAGGATGGTGTTTTCATCCATAGCACAGTTTTTGGTGTATTCAAGACTAACAGATCAATTGACACAAATGGAAATTCTTTGTAGGACGTCAAAGATGGTCATGTTCACATGCCATCACAGACCATAATCTCACCGTCAAGACTTGCTTTGTACTTAGCAAAACTACTCTGTTGTTCAATATGTTTGCATTTTTTGCTCTGTACTTCTGTTTGTGTGTTATATGCACCATGGCTTCAGGTGCCACTGTGTTTAATTTCCTCTCCTACCATGTAGAACTGAAATGACAATAAACCTTCTTTGTCTATGACTTCAGTTTAGGTTAGGATGCATAATATCTCATCTGATGCAATGCGCATTGGTTCTGTGCCATCACATGCTTCACATTTGTCAGGGAGCTGTTGGCTTTGCAAAGTCACAGAATGATCAAAACATTATAGTTGTCAATTCATTATTTCTTAATTCCATCACTTTACACCAATCAAAATCCTGTAGGAGATACAGTATACACAACAATTTAAAATGAGGACAAAAAGGGGAATAATTTACAGTAATTTTCAACATTTTATCATTTCTTGATGGTAGAAAAGTAAGCATACATAAGTGTTTTTGTAGGGTTACTCCACCCTGACGAACAACTTTATTCAACAATTTGGCATCGTAGTGCCATTTTGGAGAGTATCCACTGGGCACAAATAGCATAAGCTCTTCTGTGTCATCCACAACACAAGGATACATTTTCTGCTTGTATTTACGCTATGATTCGAATGGATAAAGTGGATACTCTCCAAAATGGCGCCACGGTAATGCGAAGGAGACACAGAGGAGACAAATTGTTGAGTGAAGTTATTATTATTGTTTTGTTTCCATACAAAAAGTATTCTTGTCGCTTCATAACATTACGGTTGAACCAGTGATGGCAGATGGAATATTTTGACAATGTCTTTCATACTTTTCTGGGACATGACAGTGTAATTTACTTGACAGTCGATAGCCTCCCTGTTTTCATCCTGAATGTCTTAAATTGTGTTCCGAGGTTTGGAACGACATGAGGGTATGTGATTAATGACAAAATTTTCATTTTGGAGAAGAGTAAATCTTTAAGAATAAAAAAGTGAATAGCAAACAATTAGTCATGGGTATTTCCCATCATACTCCTCTGTAATAGATATCCAAAAATGTGCTTAATGTTACACCTGCGATAACCTGAAGCCATAGCCAAAGACTCGTTCAAAGTTGTCCCCAGTAACTGCCTACACAGCATCCATTTCAAGTTTACGGTCGACACATTTTTCATCTACTTTTAACACGTCTTTGTCTTTGAGGCTGCATTTCACAATCCGCAGCCCCCCATCAGAGCTGATAGCGCGCTGTGTCTGTGAAGCCAAACGGTAAATTACTGTGAAGCTGGCTCTCTTAGTCGAACACTCTCAAGGCTTCCTGCTTTGATGTCTGCTGCTTTTTCTTCTTTTGTGGAGATGGGCAGAGGGAAGGAGCAGGGGTTTATGGGTAAAGCCTCTCTCTGAATCCGGAGCCTGGAGAGTTGCTTTGTGGTGGAGACCAAGATGACTGGTGTGACAAAGTCAGCAGGACAGCAGACGCAGGGCTCAAAGGGACGGCCTTACAATGATTGTTTAATTAGCCTTTGTTTAATGTTGGACCAAAACACTGCTCTACACACTTTATGAGTGAACATTCACACAGACACATAGTCTTGCTGGCTGAGGAGAACACTAGCTTGCTCTTTAATGACTACTGTGCAGTATACACAGCATACTTTGCACTGTTCATTAATATAGTAAGTAGGCAATAAGCAAGTTAAGTAGCATGGTGCTAGTCTCAGCCTCAAATATCACGCCCATGGACTCACATCCTGATTTTGCTAAGTTCAATGTGTCCCTAGGTTAGCATATTTTGTTGACCCTGGGACAACGTTTTAATGCAAAAATATAGTCTTGACCATATCTTTAAACCTTATTCATGAATAATGCCTAAAATCAGAGGAAATGATAGATGACTGACACTGATGTACAAGCACCAAACACTGATTGTAAGCCTAAACTCTTTCTTCAAATCTGATTTGTTAATCACAATGTTGTTCCAGGGTTAACAAAGATGTTGACCCAGGGTCATATTGCACTTGGTAAAATCAGGTTAGCACCCACAGACCGTTGGCTAAACGTCTGATGCATATGGCACACTTATCTGGAAACACTTCAGGAGTTTTGAAGTCGTCATTGGATTGGTTAAAATTATACAGGATTTCCGGGAGATGTGTGTGTCACGTTTCTTTAATGTTCCACCTGGAACCAAAGAAGTTGTGACGCCAAACTCCCTCACAAAAGAAGAATGACAATGAACGCTTATCAGGATCAGCTTAACACTGGATTTTTAAAGGTATGTGAAATCTTTACATTTCACGCGATAGAATCTTTTAAATACGCCCGAGAGTTTTACACACCAGTCTGTTATTGTGGCAACATTTCCACACCCCTAAACATGACACGCCAAACATGCAGATATGAATATACATGAATTTGATGATATTTGTGTCCATACTCAGAAATGATCCATGATACAATATTTGAATATGGTTTATATTAAAACTACAAACTCATCTGATTATTTACATTCACAGGCCTTAAACATCAGCTGAACAGAGTTCATTACAGCACAGTCACTCCTGGAAACGCTGTAGTGGGATATCGCTTTTGATTACCAGACACCTCACCAGCTTGACATCTGAAAGCCACTGGACTTATTTCCACTGACTCTGCTGAGTTTAATTCACCTCCAGTGGCTGATTTATAGCAGATTGGAGAGCCGTTCTCACCTGTCGACTGTGTGAAGAAAATTGAGAATGGAGGTGTGCTGTGACATCTGTGTTGCACGACTGCGAACTGAGTGTTAGCGTGAGCCGAGCCTTGATGGCTGTGTTGCCTTCATGACCCTTTGAAAAGGTCTGGGTGAAATAGCCTTTAGCTTGATTTACTCTGTTGCTCTCGGGGCTTCGCACGTAAACTCTCCTTCGCACAATCACGTAAAAACATACTGAAGCTTTCATGCCAGAAGAGCATTGTATGCTGTTATACACATTTGTTGTTGTGATGCTTGCAAAGGCAGTATGTTTAGGATTATATCTGAACAAAAACCAATACCATAAATATTAAACTAAATCATAACGCATCCAGTAGCATTTGTAATAATCTCAAAGACTATTATTGAAGACTAGGCTTGGGCAATGTCAATAGGCTTGTTTATAAGCTATTTTGACTTGAGACTATCATTTTGCATCACTTTATTTTTCAGTGTTCTCTGAATAATCTGAATCAAGTAGTAACATTTGAAAAACATTAGGCAAATATCCAGCTAAAAAAACAAAGACACAGCATGAACAATGTGAAAATAAATTGTTTTGTGCTGACATCTTGAGAACATTATTAAAGTCCAGATAACTCTGAATGAACATTCTAGTAACACTATTTTTAGAGTGTTTACTCATAACTTTGAGAGAACATTGCCAGAACATTATATATTCTGAGAATGTTTTCTGTTAGCTGGGTTGCAAAGGTGTAGTAAAACCTGTCCTTTTTGTATTCACTCCTCCATCTGTACTTTTAGCCAGAGATCGTTTTAGTTTTTTAAATGAATGCCCTAAACCAGTGCGGATATTACAAAGTTGCTTTTTCACCAGATTATTCAGAGAACTTTCAAAACATGAAAAACAATGACAGAAGGAAATGAACCGGGCCATTTATTTTTCATAAGTGCATCATTTATGAAACCATTATTGCAGATATTGTCAGCTGTCCATTTATTATTCATTCCAGTTGTATATTAAGCCAATCGTTTTATGAGCTTTATGCAGGCCAGACCCAGTGGAAAACAAACACAGTATTCCAGTTTGTGTCACCTGTTCTTGTGGTCCCGTTGCCGTCCTCCCAGGATTGTGTTTTATTACCTAAGAGTGGACTTTAGCTGTAGGCAAGTTGAGAGAGCGTGGAGGTATTGTGGAAAGCTTGTTGAGGATTTATTAAATTTGGAACAGGAAGGAAAAATTCTCACCTCATAACCGACTGCCACAGGTTATTTTTTTGAAGGGGCAGTGTTCAATCTTGCCAAGATTGGGGTTGTGGGTTGGGGATGCGTAGGTTTGCTCTGTGACTCTGACTGCGGGCGGTAATTATGGGACGTGCCACATGCTGTCACACTGTGGGCAAGTGATGGCGGTCAGGATCGGTCAGCAGCTTTGTAAATCTGCCTGTCAAGTGAGCTATGCTGGATTCAGTAGTTACAGTTTTTTTTAGTAAAAAGAGTAAATTAGGGATTATTTGTAAATTTGACTCATTAATAATAGAAAAAAATAATTATTTATATCAAATACTTGTTTTGACACTTAGTTCTCATAACCAAATGTTACATATACTGTGTATACTTCACCATTTTGATATGTATTACTCATCACTTAAGATCCTTGTCATAAGAATGAATGTTGAAAAATTTTTGGTTGTTTTATTAGAAAATCTAAACTTTTTCTGTCTTTTGTGAGGCTAAAGACTTTCCTTTCCTCATTCTTGTCAGAGCTAAGCAGTGTCTTACATATGATAACAGTCAGGTCTTTTCCAGAGCCCTCCCTGTCTCCACTTCTATCTATTCCCATTCAGCACCGCGAGTGTAATTGGCAGAAATTGATATTTGAAATGCCAAACCCTGCGCTTCATTACAACAACGTCTCCACTAGTAATAAATAGGCCAAAAAGGGTGGGGAGCGGGATTCGAGCTCAAAGAAAAAGACCTTCTTGTTAAATAATGACTTTAATCTAATTCCAGGGATCATGTGCCCCCTTTGAAAGTCATTATGAGGCCGTGAGTGGCATGCACATCTTTGTCGGGGAGGTGGCAAATGAGCAGCGGCTCTATATTTTTCTTAAATGCAATATGAAGGCATTAATTTCCCAGAGCCGGGCTGACAGAACAGGGCGCTGGGGGGCGCGTTAATACAAAATGATCACATTTTCACTCGTAGTCAATATCACCAGCTGACAGTCGCCTCAGATTTTTCATCTGTTGCTGTACAAGAGCTGGAATGATATGTGGCCTCCCCCGCCTGGTGAAGGGTCCCTCTGAGCGACTCGCAGATGGAAATAGAATTTTTAGTGAGCTATTGATTGGGGCAGGTCGTGCAGAAAGAAAGAGAAGACTGACTTTAATATGTTATGGAAACAGCAGACAGAGAAAGTCTTGTCACACATCCTGAAGCTTCAGTAAGCAACAAAGAAAAAGCAGGGGCCAAACAAACTCTGCTGTTTACTAAAGTTGACTGCTTGTCAAACTCTCAAAGCTAAAGTGAGATCAAACCTTTCCCAGCTTTGAGTTCCAGGTTCAGAGTGTGTAGTCAACTTCATCTCAGGCAGTGTGGAGTGTGTTGTTGATCTATGAAGAAACTGGAAATGGTTGCATGCCTAGATATGATGTAATGAGGCTTTCCTTATTCTTATTTTGGAAGTAATTGCACAGCTTCAGAGCTCTGCGGGATATAAGAAAAATAAATGTATTTGTGTATGTGTGTATGTGTTTGTGTGTGTCTCTCTGTAGCAATGTTGTTTGTTTTTTCAATGTTGAAAAACAAATGTGTTAGAGAAAACATTTCATAATGAGATTTCTCTCCCATTTTAAATGATTTTTCTCCAATGAAAGGTTAGATTTTAAGTACATTTTTAGATTTTAGATATTTGTACCAAAGGTATGAATACTTTTGAGCATACACACACACACACATATTACACATCTTAAATTAAATGCTTTACTTTGAAGTCATTCATATCAATTCATATAATGTGTCATATGGGTTTTTATGGTGTATTGTCCTTTTAATACTTGACTCTTAATGCACCTTGTGTGGAGAAAAAAAAAAGCTTTCTCAGACAAATGAAAAAATATGGGGTCAGCATGATGCAAGATTCCGTAAATTATGAAAAAAATGATTCTTTTTATGCAAACTCCTTATTTTGAGTATGAAGTATTGGATGTTTTTTTGTATGCAGATGTAATCATTTCAAATGTACGGCGGTGTTATTGCCCCGGCAATATCAAACAATAGACAATACAAACTTAAATGTACGTAAAAGTCTTTTTGAAATGTGTCAGAAATGACATGGATCATACACATGCTCACAGGCACCCTCAGCTGTCTTTGTGAACCCAAAGCGTGGGGAACAAGAGGTTAACCAATACAGGTCATGTGGAGGGGAGGGTGTCAGCGTCACACTACTGTCTCTCCTAACTGACATGCATTGATCCTCGCTCGTGTTCCACACGAGAGAGATGAGGGGTTCATGGGAGGGATCTTTTCTGTCTTTTACAGATGATAGGAGCGGGAGACTAGCGAAGAAAGAGTGAGAGAGGGCAAAAGAAAAGAAAAGGAGGGAAAACAACATCAAGAATAACAGAGCTGTCTAGTTGGGGCCAGCAGGCCTCAGAGAGAGAGAGAGAGAGAGAGAGAATGTAGCTGGAGAAAAATGAAAGACTTTTTCTACTTGGAAACTGTACGTTTTATGTGCATACTTCAACATCTGACAGATGATTTGTCCTTTTAGATGTGAGTTTTTTTCTATTCCATTTTATGTTACTGAGCAAAAATGAGAGATAGTGGACCCCAACATGAAAATTGTTATAATTTTAGTTCCAAACCAGTTTCTGAAGCCTGTTTCTGCTACAGCATTCACGGATGGATGGGTAGTCTGTTTTCTTAAAACTGCAAAAAAAAAAATAAATAAAAAAATTTAAGTAAGTTGGAAGAAGAGGAGGGGGGGGGGGCACAATTATTTATTTATTTATTTATTTATTTGTTAATTTATTAATTGGTACAAAAAGGCTTCCATCCAAGGGTGAGTAAATAATGACATAATTTTATTTTATGGTTATCATGTTTTCTTTGTTGTTTCTGGATGCCTGTACTGCTTGGATGTCCTTAACAAACTTGTAAAGTGGATTATCTTCAAGTAGATTAATTGTAACTACATTAATTGAACAGACAGCAAGATGATTTACCTGCTAAAATATGCAAGTAAATTAATATGCAGTATTTAAATAGATACACATATCATTGCTGCATTTTAAATTGATTTTCAAGGTATGTCGTGCTTCCTGTATGGCGTTAAAGCAATTGCTTCTGCTTATTAATCTTATTATGAGAAAGAAACTGCATGCATTAAGTTTTACTTGATAAGTAGATTCATTTCCTCTGCTTGTTAATGTTAGTGGATATAATCACAATTACACATTAGAGAAAAAAAATATGCGAGCAGAAGGTTTATCAGAAATGTGGAGGTGTTTTTCTACAATTGAGATATGGAGCTGGTGGAGAGCCATGTGTTGACCGGATGATTAGATGCCAGGTGTAGAGTGGATGAATGCGTGGTGCTATCAGAGTAGTTAATTTCTTATTCGTCATCATTTGTGCTACATTTGTGATTGTTATTGTGCTGATATGTTTGTAGACACCTCACAACAGTATTTCTATATTTTCACATGGCCTGCAAGCTGTTGTGAATGCTGTCACTCACAGATTGCAGACTATAGAATCCTTCAGGATTTTTTGCAAGGCTAAAACATTTTAGTACTTCCTGTTCCTGTTTTTCCATTCATCCATGCATTCATCCATCCATCCATTTTACTGGTGTTCTTTCTATCTATCAATCATTCTGTTTTTCCATCTATCCATCCATCAATCCATTTTTCTGTTGTTCTATCTATCAGTCTTTCTGTTTTTCCATCAGTCTGTCTGTCTTTCCACCCATCTACCCATCCATCCATCTATCCATTTTATTTTTTTTCTGTCTATCTATCAATCATTCTGTTTTTCCATCCAACTTTATTTCTAGTTGGGGCCATCCATCCATCCATCCATCCATCCAT
>JAUMHE010000067.1:15623848-15635076 GCA_032359235.1 Enteromius mattozi
GAATCTACCAATGTAAATGGTCATGAAAATAAAGAAAACACATTGAATGAGAAGGTGTGTCCAAACCTTTGGCCTGTGGGATAAAATTTGAATAAAAAAACAAAACAAAACAAAAAAAACAAATAAAAAAGCAAGTAAATACATAAAGAAAGAAATAAAGAAAGAAAAAAAAGAAAAGAAAATAGGTTATGGAAAAAAGATGAAAAATATAAAATAACCTTTTAAAATAACATTACAATTAACATTATAAGTAGAAAAGAAAAGGAAAGAAAATATGGAGAATCTAACATTTCTAAGATTAAAAGCAGACCTCAATGAAAATAAAATCAAATAAAATAGTTTATGGAAAAACAAAATCCTAACATTATAATGTAAAAAAATAAAAAGAATATATATCATGAATATAAAATAACATTTTAAAATAACTTTATAACTAAAATTATAAGTAGACTTTATGTTGACAATTTTATGGAAAAACTAATATTTCTAACATAAGAAGACCTCAAGGAAAATAAAATAAAAAAATAAAACCAATGTGTAAGATGTTTTAGGTTTTCCTATTTCTATTCTCGCTCTACTGTATGACGTAATCATCAATCATAAATACAGTAATTACATTTGAAGTACTTCTAAATCCTTATGGAATCATCATTATGGGATATCCGTTTGTTATGCAGTCACTGGAGGAACATTTGTCTATTCCCATTTTGCTATAAGATATTCTCAATAAGCTCGCTCGCACAGAGGATTTCAAACAATATCTAGACTCTGCATTCCATAAAGTGTCCCGGCCTTCCATAATCAACTCTGTTTGCTTTTCTCTGCCAGATAGTTCACCTAACGCCCCCTAGGATCCACCTTAAACAAACTCACCAGGCTTAGCAACAAATCAATACCTCCCACGATCGATAGAAAAAGAGGCAAACGGCTTTTTTGTGCCAGCTGACTTCTTCAGGGACAAAGAAAATCCATCTTCTCTCCTCTCTTTTATAAGCACTTAATTATATTTTGTGAAATACTACTGACCCACTTTCCCCCGATGCCCTGTGGTCACGCAGACTGTTTTCTTGCTGTGTTATCTTGTAGGTTATTGATAATACAGAAATATTTGTTGTCGTTTGTGTGGCTCGGAGGAAGCTGGCATGCTTGATTAATTGCAGCAGCCACTAGAGGGCATCGCCTGAACCTCAGGGGCACCAGTGGCAACCCTTGAGTTAATGGATGATCTCTATCAAAAGCCAGATGATGCACCACATGTGTAATTATTATCATAGCTGAATGAATTTGCATTAAAGCCAATAAACTGACATTCAGGCGTGAGAATGGCAAGATGATTATGAAATGATTTCTTTATGCATGCGTTTAAGAAACATCCACAGGATCATAGTGAATGACTTCCTTCCAGCACTGGTGTCATTTTTTTTACTCTCCTTTCTCTCAGTCTCCCTCAGCACTGAATCCATACCTGCCTTCATGACAGATAGAGTAGCCCTGGAGAGAGCCTGGCATGACAGTATATCCAGCAGATCAACAACACAAATCATTTATCACATCTCATCAGCTTTTTATTTTCATTAAAGAGAGAGAGGAGAGAGTCTGAGAGTTTTAATCTGCTGTGAAGCTCTGGAGCCCAGGTGCACTTCCTTCATACCTCTCTGTTTATAACTTAAGGTTCTGCACAACATTTTTTATTAAATGACAAGTGGCAGTGTGTGTAGAAAATACAGTGTGTATTAGTGGTGAAGTTGCAGCTTAACTTCATATATATATATATATATATATATATGTATATAAATGTAATATACTGAATATTCAAGTGCAGTCAAAGAATTATTTGCATCCAAAATATTACTTTTTTTATTTACATAATATATTTGTGTATACTATGCATATTTATTATGTATATATAAATACAAACAAATGTAAATATTAAGGAAAAAATAATTAATTTATGCTATACATGGGTGTGTGTGTTGGTTTGTGTTTATAACAGAATTTCTTTTTAATCATATACAGTATGTATTTTTTATTTTCAATTACTGAACAATGATTTGAATAGCTTTTGTTTTTATTAATTGTTAATTTTTGTCATTCCAGTTTTGTCCATTCTGACATAATAAATGTTATTATTTTAACAACATATTATATTGTTATTATATTGTATTATATTACTAAACATTCTATGATAAAAATAATAAAAACTGCATGTAAAGGTTTTAGATTTATTTTTAAATTAAATTTATTTAATCTAATTATTAATTACACTTCTGCCTAAAAAGCCTTTCTCTATTATTATTATTATTATTATTATAGTAGATGTTTTGCCAGTGCCAAATTTAGTCTGAAGCTTCTAAATCATGAAATGCTAATTTGGGGGAGAAAAACAGATAAAAAGCATCTGCTCAGCGAATTGCATCTGGATTCGTCCAATGGAATGGAAGCACCATGCACAGTTTCACGAAGCAAGGCACTGCACACTGCCACGTCACTTTTGGCATGTGCAGGCTTAAATGAACAAATCAGTGAAACAGAAGGAGAGTAACCAGAGGTGAGACGGAGAGAGAGTGAGAGAGACACAGCTGTACAGGCTTGCACATATGTATCTTTCCTCCTCTCAGTCTGACTGTTTGACATGTGGTTTGACTTGGCTTGTGCCAGATGAGCTCTTCCTCTGACAGCTGGATCCAGGCCGATCAATTCTCCTGGGTCCACCTGTCAGTCCGCGTTTCCTAACGCCGTCTAAAGCAGCGCTGGCAGCCCTTCTCTGTCCTTCTCTCCTGTCATTCTCTCTCCTCTCTCTTTCTCTTTATAATTCAGAGTTAATTTAGAGAGCGTTCTGCACTCGCATACTGTAATGTACCATCTCTATTCGGTTCGTGCAGGGTTAATGTGCTGAGTGTCAAGTACCATTAGCGTTCGGTATCAGCGGACCCCTGGTGATGCGATATGTACCTCAAGACTGCATTTATATTTTCAGGCTGATAAATTTGCTAAAATATCTTTTATCATTTTAATAATTCCCCATGGGAATCAGTTTATTTATTCCATTTGTGAATCTGTCCCTTAAACTTGGTGTTGTTAGCAGCATGCTCTACTAATTTTGGGTTAAAATGCATTAATAAATAAATGCAAACGTAATACCGATGCTTAAGCACCACAGATAAAGTCCAGAAAATTTCATCCAAGTGTCTGATTTGAAATTCCAGACCTCACCGGACATGCTCCGTGATCCTTAATTGATCAGAGTGTGCTATCAACGCCTGGACTTAATACTCCCATTTCCGTAAGTCTAATAAAATGAAAAACTAAATTAGGTTGAAAGCTATGTTATGAATGCAGCTTGAGAGAGACATTTTCAAATTAATATATCAAGCCAAAGCTGTCATTAGGTATTAACAAGGCTCTTTTTATTTCAGTGTTTGACATATTTAGGACAATCCATGACTTTCTTGATCTGTGGTTATAGGCAATAACATCTGAAGTGTTAAAGGAGTCATATATTTTTTTTTCCTTGAGGTCCACTCTTGAACTTTTTTGGGGCAGCTATTGGTCCTGCAGTAGTTTGTTAGAACATAAATTCTTAATAAGGACTTTAACATTTGTAATGCTTATTTCTCCATGAGGACAGATTTGGAAATGCATTTCAGATAAATTAGATTGCATGCGGACATCAGCGAACTCTGATTACAAAAATGACGCCAAGAACACTGTCCACATGATGGAGTGGAGCACAGACAAGCCAAGTACAGGCTACTGTGGTCTTTAAAGTTTTCTTATTACTTTGGCCTCTTTCCACAGGCATGTTGTTAGCGTTTTTAATACCTTTGCCCCTACTTGTTTTCATTTTATTCCATGACCGCACGTCACAGTAATTTATCAAACCTGTCTGTGTGTGAACTTGTGTTGTGATTAATAGTTGTGTTTTGGGGTGATATTTGAACGCCAAATATATGGCCTTGTCATTTATCATGAGAATTCACCACAGGGACACAAAGTTCACGCGGCACTGGAAATATTAATGATCCCGAAAAAACATAATTAATCAGTCATACTGCTTGAGCAGTAAACGCTAATGTGCTAATGTATTGGCTTTCTCTGCGATGCTCTCGGTCTCTGGCTACCTTACATTCAGTGAAACAAACATCTACTGGTCTCTGCTGGTTTTGCTTCACGACTGATTTATATTAAGTTGCTAATCAACAATCAGTAACAAATATATTTCATGCAAAAATGTCATTGTTAATGCAGATATTTATGATAGTGTAAAATATCTTGAGTTTATCTTGGGTTTGCAGGGACTCCAGCTGTAATGATTTTTATACTGTACAAACTGTTTTCTATTATCCTACACCAACCCTAACCTAAACCTACCCCTTACAGAATCATCATCATGTGACTTCCAAATAATAATAATATGTTTGGAGATTTGAAAAGTGATGCTTTTGAATTTTAGCATCACACATATCTAGCACATATCTATGGGTTTTCATAGATGGTAGATTTGTTTGGTAGCTCATTGAGTACGGAAACGTACTTGAGAGACGAGGAGCTCTGTTTCGAATCCTGTGTAACTATGGATTAACTTTTAGCATTAACTTTTAGTGACAGTCCCTGAATATTTAACGTAATAAAAGCACAGCAGTATGTAACTATATCAACGTAATAAAAATATGCCAGGGTTCACGTATTAAACCTGTGTTTTAGGGCCCAGTAGACATTTCTCTTTGAAACTGCAGCGAAACGTGCAGTAAGGTACGAAGGTGTTGCACAAAAAGTGCACAGAGGTATATATTTTCATGAGACCAGGTTGCATTATACACATATGTGTCCTCATAAACCATATATACCAGTACACACACTTTATTTTTGTGAATTGTGGGTACTTTCCATAGACTCCATAGACTTTATCCCCTAAGCCAACCCTTACCCTAAACCTACTCCTTACAGAAAACCTTGCATTGTTACAGTTTCACAAAAACATAATTTACTATTTTTATTTATTTATTTCCTTCCCCTTGTGGGGACCACAGGCCAAAAAAATGTAGCATAAACAAGTACACACACACATACACACACACATACTGTACATACATTTTTGGTATAATGCCTAAAAATGAAATCTTACAAAAAACCTCATCTTTTGTGAAATCTAAATCTTTGATTCTAAAATGTATTGTAAAATATTTATCATTTGTAAAAATGTAACCTTAGGTCTGTCTATCTATATATCTATCTATCTCTATCTAATAGTCTCTTTTGTTCTCTTTATGAACTCTGCTAAGATTAACAGCATTATGGCCATAATGTGAGTACTGTACATAAAACATTTATTAACTTTCATGCAACGCTTGCCGCCGATGTGCTCATCAAAGAAGTTAGCACTTCTTAGAAAATGACAAAAGCACAAAAAAGGTATAAGATGATAAAATAACCAAAAAGGTTACAGCATTCACAGACTCCCACATATCAGATGTACAATTTCCTTTGCTGTCAGCGCAATCTTATTACTCCGTCTTTGACGACCATCTTGAGTCTCGCCGCCGTAATCCTTTTTGTCTGTGTGTGTACAATTTGTTCCCCCCCCACTTTCACTGGTAGTGGCATGAAATAAAGCCTTAGGTACAACAAGAGCAATAATCTGTTGGCACATCGAAGTCTATAAAGAGTCTGGCCACGTCTTCAGCATTGGACAGTGATCTATGGTGCATGATAGGGAATTGATTAGCCTCTGTTTGCGCTTAGCGCCTCATAGTAGTGAGGTAAGGTGCAAGCGAGTGAGGAACCTGTCATCGCACAATTATGCCGCAGAAGGAATGAGTTTCCCCTCCCTCGCTTTTGAAATCGAAGCATGCCCTTTCCAAACATGCTGGGAAATCCACATTTTCATATGACCTTCCAATACTGGGCCAGTGAGAGCCTAAAGCACTTGACAAAAAAGCAATGCTTTAGCATGTCTGCCAACAGCAAAGAGTGGGATAAAAGAAAACAACAAACAAACATTAATCTCGTTCTTTAATTTATTCATTTCAGCCATGATTCTGGCTGGGCGAAACCGGGAGTGATGTCGTTTTTGCGGCGCGTTAATCTCACAGGAGCAGCTGTGTGTGGAGGATTAGGTTCTGATAGAGACACGCTCGCGCCGATTGGACGACGGAGCTACTTGCACATCAACACCAGTGTCCATCGGAGAACGGTTAGAGGCCGAGTCGGCTCTAACATTAGCATCGCCCAGCAGCGGTCAGCCTTCACACCGCATTCACATCAACCCGCTGATGAGCTCTTAAATGAAGACACTAATTTGAGCTCAGCTGTTTCGCCTCTGGTGTCTTTTACTTGTGCTGTCCTTCACCTCACTGTGGGAAACTCAACTTGAAAATTTAAATCTCATCTAAGCGAAACACTTAGGCCTGGTTTCACAGACAAAGCTTAGACTAAGCCAGGATTAGGCCATAGTTCAATTAGGACGTTAACGTAATGTTTATAAACGTTCTTTAGGAAAAAAACATTACTAGTGTGTATATTGAGACAAAATAAAAGCACTGACATGTTTTAAGATCAATTGGTGCAGGCTTCTTTAATTGAAACATCATTTACATTTTAGTCTGGGACTAGGCAAGAATTGTCTGTGAAACCAGGTGTTAGTGTGGTAAATTTAAGTTTGGATGCATATGAGCACCCTAGCAACAATCTAGCAACCACTTAGCAACCTGTATAAAAACACTACAGCAACCATATTTTCTTCAGAAAATGTAAACAGCTGTTTTTCAAAAAAAATTAAATAAAAAAAGTTTTCTGATATTATTTTTTATGAAAGGACCCAACCAACCAAAAAGCCTAAGCATCATGGCGGTGAGTTTTCCCACAAGCAATTTTCCTAATATATATATATATATATATATATATATATATATATTTTTTTTTTTTTTTCGTTGTTTGTTTTAATGCTATTTTTATTTTTTATTTGAATTTAATCATTTTTGTTTTTTTTGCTCATTTACTTATTTATTTTAATCTATTTATTTCTATTTATAGAATTTTATTAAAATTATTAAAATGAACAAATACATGAATACAGTTTTGTTCTTTTTAATAATTTTATAGTATTTTCTTTTACTTTAAACTTTTAAACTAAAATTTTTTTATACTTTTTTTATTTACTTACTGTAATTAAAAAAATTCTATCTATCCATCTATCCATCCATCCATCTATAAATATATTACATTTCTTGCACATGTATGTGTGAATATGTATGTATGTATGTATGTATGTATGTACAGTACCTATATATATATATATATATATATATATATATTATAGTACACACATATATTACGGGAAAAAAAAGTTTATTTTGAATGTGATAAATCGCTATTATTATTATTATTATTATTAAAATTTTATTTTGCAACAAAGAGTTCTTTTTTCCCCTTTGCAAAACGAGTGAAAAAAACTACGCAAACTACTTTTTATCTACTCTAATTTTCACTCTGTGTGTTCTGTTGTGTACATCTTCCTCTCCAGGATGCAATAGCAGAACAAGCAATTCCAGTCTCCTGTTTTTCCCACCAATGAAAAGCCTTTTTAAGAATTCTATTCTGCACAGGCAATCTCTCTTGGCCATGTATACATTGCTAGGTAATCAATCCACCTATCTGGGCTGAAATGTTAAATGTCCTCGTATGGTTCCTGCTAGACAAATCACTCGCTCTGAAGAAGACAAACCTGCACACCTTTCATGGCATTGTGGGTAACACCTGTGTACATTGTGGTAAAGTGACCTTTTAAGCTTTGATTGGCGTGTCAGGGAGCTTGTGTGGGAATGACACTTTGCTGATGTGTTCAACAACACACCAATGTCAAGATTGTGCATGCGCGGGTGGAAAATAAGAGAAATGGCTATGTGCGTGTGTGTATGTGCGAAGGCATTAATGTATGGCTGCTGACGCTAATGCATGCATTTGTGTGGGTTTTGTGTGTGTGTGCGCATGCATGTTGCACCTATTTGATTTGCAAATACCAGCCTAGGACATGAAATAAAGAATTTAAATTATATCTGCTCTCCTACCGTATTACCATAGCATTTGTTTGGATTTGTTGTGAAGGCCTTGTAACATACAAATATTCCAGGCTGATTTACAGGCATGAAATGGTAAAACCACCCATAACTTCAAGGGGGCTTAAGCAAACTCATTCTTTTATTCATGACCACACAAATCACATGAAACAAGATCGGCCCCATTTCATTCACTCTTTGAGGCGAAGATTCTTCTTCTTCTTCAAACACGGCCTGCGAACTTGCTGCACCGAGTGGAAAATCCCTGAAACTTCTGAGCCACGTCCACAGAAGCGTGACTGTTCAACTTTTAAACTTGCGCGCTGGAGATGCTCCAAATTATTAATGGAAGTACATTTTCTTGCCCATGGTTGTCCGGTCGTTAGTCCTGACACTTTTTCTGATTAACGAGGTGTTCGTATGTGATTAACGCCAATTTGATTGGGCTGTCAGTCTTCCAAATAGACACCTTACCGCCACTCAACCCACGGCTGTTCCTCTCCAAATGGATCAGTACGGACGCCTCTCGCACTTCTTCATCGTTACGATCCGAAAAGCCCTCAGTAAATTTCCTGCTGTCCGTATAGATACGTGCACCCATGGGACGCAAGCCCATCGCACTTTTAAAGATTATGACCGCATCTTTCTGGCTGGCAGCAGCCAGAGGATACAGTGGGGTCAATGGGGGTAGACTGGAGGTCAAAGGCTGAAATGTTCCCAATATTTTATGATAGACATCAATTGGAGGAACTGTACTGTCAGCAATAACAGGTTGTCTTCTACAGTGCTCGTTGCGGTTTCCCGCAGGCAGCTCATTGAATGGAGTTCGGTTTCCTTAGTGTTGTGTGCTAATATATGACATGGATCAGAGGTTTTCAAACTGGGGCAGCAAGGGACTTCTAGGGGGCCATAGAAATGTACAGAGAAAAAGGGATGGATGGATGGATGGATGGATGGATGGATGGATGGGTAGATAGATAGATAGATAGATAGATATTATTACAATAAGTAAATGAGTTTAGAAAAAGTATAAAAATAAAGTAAATAAGTTAAAAAAATAAAAAAATGATTAATAAAGTTGATAAAAGTAAATAAAATAAATTATTTAAAAAAATAATAAAAATGATTAAAAAACAGTATTATAAATACAAGATTAAAATATTTTTTTATTTTAACAAATTTAATACATTTTAAAATTAAGTAATATAATAAAATAAGTAAAATTAACAAATAAATAAATACAGTGTAAAAGTACAGTAACTTAAATCAATAGAAACTAAATATCTTCTAAATCATATTTAAATCATAACATACATTATTCACAGTATAAATAGGGTCTAAAAACTATAGAGATGCTTTTTCAATTTTAGAATGGGGGTCCCTCGCACAAGGGTGCTCATGTTTGGGGGTCTGTGGCATCTGAAAGATTGAAAACCCCTGATGTGGATAATCACATTCCGAGAGCGATTATTGTGTTATTATTTTACATGATGCATCTTATATCATGCATAGGAAGCCATAAATCAATTTATTTTAATCCAATACGTGTCCGCATGCGTTAAAATGTCATTCAGCACATACATTACACATCCAATTTCACATCGTTCTCCTCCCTTGAAGTTCACGTGGTATTGATCCACCTTCATCTCTGTTAGCGCTCAGGTTTGCGCATGCAAGCATCGTTAGAAACTACTTTATCAAAATGATCCTTTAACCCGGTGGAGTTTGACCCATGTCCACCCTTTTGCAGTCATTATCCAAACAGACCTGACCCCGTGACCTCCGGGGAAAAAGTCTAGCAAGGTTTGCTATCATCTCATCTGCTTTTGGAGAGTCTCGTCTGGGTGCCTCGCCGATAAGATACGTTTCCTTGTTACTTACTTCTATAGTTCAATTATCTCTGTTAATAAATGGATCTCTGTATCAAGACTGCTCGCTACGACTCAAGAACATAAATTCTTAATGCAAAATTGATCCATGTCAGATTCCCTTAGGAGAATCAATCATGGGCGATCGATGCAACGCAATATGCCACTGGTCGACTGGTTTAGATGTGTATTTTATCAAACATGTGAACTTTCCTTTCCTCTGAAGCTGGAGACTTAATGCACAGCGAAAGCGGGGAGGAATACGGCCCAACGGGAGTTGATTATTGACCGCGGTGTGATGTTAACCGGAGTGAGCAATGCAGCAGGACTCATCAGAAAATGAACATAGATCATACATGCGCGTGCAAGAAAGCTTCTCACGCTGGCTGCTGGTGGTGTGCGACAGGCCATTCGTTATCTCCAAAGGATTCATTTTCAGCCAAACACGGGAGACCGGTGACAAATACTGTCCATGGCATGTTTTACCATGGTTCTTCACCTCACCCGTAAATACAGGCTTTCTGAGCGTCCCCAGAACCCCCGAGCTGTCATCACACCTCGGTTAGGTCTGAAATAAATTGCGCTCTGCGCTGAATTTATTTTAGCTTTTGCCATATTTATTAACTGGGGAGATTCCCTATTTTCAGGGGCAGAGTCGTTTATTAATTCAGAAAAACTCCACAACCCTTAAATCAGGAAGATGTCAAAAGCCGTTCCTCTAGCATTTCTCCCTGCCCTTGTGATGGAAGCCTTTCACCCCTGTTAGCCTGCACCGAGAGCTTTGGGAAAGTTGTTATCCAGTGGATTTCAAAGGTGTTCTCTGGTCTTGTACCATTGACTTGGGCTCAAGTATTTTTTTCCCTGATGGATTTATGTTCCATATAAATTCAGAGCATTACTCCCTGCCCGTGGCAAGTGTTCCCAACACTGCTGGGGTGCCTTTTTTATATAAAATCCATATCACTTTTGCTGAAATCATATTCCTGTTACTTCTTGGAACTAAATGCTAGCTCGGCAGTTGTAAAAACAGATGGACTTGAAATTAGTTTGAGGTATTGTCGTATTTGCACTTTTGAAAATGTATTCTAGAATCTAACATATCTAGAATCTAATATGTGTGTGTGTGTGTGTGTGTATATATATATATATATATATACATACGTATATAATATACAGTACTGTGCAAAAGTCTTAGGCCACTATTTTCACCAACAAAAAATGGTTTTAAATGGGTTATTTCTATCTTTTGCTGTAGCGTGTCAGTTGGAAATATCAGTTTACATTTCCAAACATTATTTTTGTCATT
>JAUMHE010000067.1:15642347-15682014 GCA_032359235.1 Enteromius mattozi
AAAAGAAAGTCATACAGGTTTAAAACAACAGGATGGCAAGTAATTAATGGTGGAATTTTATATTTTGAATAGACTATCCCAAGAATAAAAGGTCCTGATAATGCACTTTCAAAATTCTGCATTTTTTTTCTTCTACCAAAAGTTTTACTGGGATCTCTTCTCCTTAATGATGTTTTAAAGTCTCTTAATCAGCTGACGTAAGAGCTTGTGAGATATGCATTTCTCTAAATCAAGATCAATCATTAAACTAGGACTCTTACTGTTTTTGTGTTTAGCCATTTGAAAGAAACATGAAGAGGCTAAATGAGAAAACAACATGTTCACCTCATTTCATCTCTTCATTTTTAATTTAATGTGGCATCAAGCTCGCTTACGGTGTCTTAAATTCAGGTTTCATTACCCTGGAACCATGCAGTTCCTCTTGCAGCAACCAGCGGCTGCAAAACTTCATTACCAATATGCTTCGCAAATATGCTTTTTACATGCTCATTTAGAAATGAGCGAGCTCGGTCATTTAGCAGACCATCATGTTGTAATGGAGTTTTCAGAGAGAGAGAGAGAGAAGGGTAGAAACTGGAAAAGAGAAGGAAAATGCACGAGAGGTACAGACGGGGAGTGTTGAGGAGGGACCGCAGGAAGTCGTTAGACAGGCCTGTTAATTGAGTCAGTGAGATGGAGCGTGGAGTGTGTTTGTCTGAGGACCAGACGACCTTCAGCACAGACATGGGCATTAATTAGCGCTCTGTGCACAGGTGAACTCCTCCAAGCCAAATGAGGAGGAGAGGCCCGTCTTTTCAGTTTTAATGCAGTTTCCAGCGATAATCAAGTCTTCAACATCCTCCCTTTGTATAGTCTTTCATTTCTGGATAAAGTTGTGACTGAATACAAACACTGAAGGCCTTTAACTTTCTCTTATCTTGTACTTTAACTGTTTTTCACTCTGTATCTCATTAAC
This sequence comes from Enteromius mattozi, assembly GCA_032359235.1. Classification (NCBI taxonomy): domain Eukaryota; kingdom Metazoa; phylum Chordata; class Actinopteri; order Cypriniformes; family Cyprinidae; genus Enteromius; species Enteromius mattozi. Next base: position 15,643,303 of record JAUMHE010000067.1, read on the forward strand.
AGCATCGATTCAAACCCTCTGGGTCTCGGTTTGGCTGTGATAACGTTGATGTGCCTGTCCTCTGCCTTATCCCAGATGTAAACGATGATTTTTCAGTGATACGGGATGCCAGATTTTCACTAGCACACAGTAATAGCACAGCAAAAAAGAGCGAGAGCTTAGATCTGTGTTTGCATTTTTTATCATCACCTGTCTGATTCCCTTTGAGAGCCGATGACAAATCCATGGCTCTCTATTCAGCCTCAACTGACTGTTTATTTATTTATTTATTCCAGGAAAAGCTTCAAAAGCAACGTTGTGAACAGATTTAACTAAAAAAAGACACAAAGCCACTGATCTGACAGCAATCAAAAAATTAAAGGTTTTTAGTAGCACTTCCGAGCAAATCGGGAGTTCAAAAAAATGGAAGTCGTGAGCTTGAAAATGAAAAGATCACAGGTAGAAGAGAATTACAGTTGACAAAGAGAACTTCTTTTTAAGTATATAAAGTAGGTGACACAATTGCTGTGAGATTTGTATTCGATGACTAATGCCAATTCACATATGCATAGAAAAAAATAGGAGCACCAATTCATTTTGATCAAAACAAGGTTCTGACCTTTAAAAACAATGAGGCGGCTGCAGGGTTCAGTCGACACTTGACCCTTGACAAAAAGAGGTCAAAAGGCCCTAAGGTTACTCAAATGGTTTGATTTGTTGAATGTGTACCTTTTGGATGAGCTGCAATTTAACGGAGAAGAAAAACACGGCTAAATGTCATTTGTGTGAACACGGCGTGTGGCATGGCAGTATTTACCGCAGGGAGCCTCGCAGATAAAGTTCAATATGCAGGGTGGCTGTTCCGGTCCAGTGTGTTAAATTTAAGGTGTTTCTGATTGCTGTCAGATTGTGTGGTTCAGGCTTGCCAATTCATAAACACATAGGAAAGGAGACTCAGGTGGAAAATTTAGCTGTCATATACATACATCAGATATCCAGTCAATGAGAAAAGGATTTATTTATTTCCAATTAAGCCTATTTATGTGTTCATATAGATGGTAATATCCTTATTTTTAACAGACATTAAGTAGTTAACAGTTAAAGTAATGCATGACCTAATTGTCCTCAGAGACTATATATGATTCCATTCAAAGTATTGAAATCTGAGAATCTCTTGCTTTCTCTCTCTCTGTATCCTGGTGTCTCTCTCACTGACTCATCTGTCTTTTTAAGAACCCATTAAATTCCTTTTTTGCCCCTTGAAGAGAATGTTTGTAACAGTAAGTTTAAATTATTAATTAAAAATGATTAATTATTGTTTAGATGTATTTTAAATATAATAGTAAAATCGTAATATTTTCATAATGTATATATAAATATGTATATAAATACACACATGCATACAGTATATATATATATATATATACATTAGTGCTGTCAAATGATTAATTGCATCCAAAATAAACGTTTTTATGTATATGTATATACACATGTATATATACACACACATATATGTGTGTTCTGTGTATAATTATAATATAGTCATTGGTGAAGGACAACGCGACAGGGCAAGACTGGTTGTGAACCCCGGAGGGTGGATTTATTAAAAGAATAGGTGAACAAACAAGTGAATTGCCGATGAAGGTGGATGGGTGCTGTAAGTGCGGTCGTGCTTCTCACTTTCTCCCAGGTCGCGGTGTCCGGTGCTCACATATGCTCTCTGTGGGTCTTCTGGGACAATCGGTCACGGTGCTCCGGTGGCCCGTGCTGATGAGTTTCAGGTGCCAGTGGTGTGCCAGTCCCATGACCTGCTGACCTCCCACTGTCCGACGTAAGGGCTGGTCTGGGCTCCGACCCCTGCGACGGCCGGCGATGTCAGTGACAGCGTGGTTTGGCAGGCTGTGTGGTGAGAACCAGCCCCGGCCAGTCACGTCCTAGCAAAACCGGAACGGGAAGGTCTTTTAGGGCTCCAACCTCCAACGCCCACGTATCGGCTCCTTTGCGGATAGTTACTTGGAAGGTGGGTATTCGGCGATATGCTCGGCGAGGAGGTCAAAGCATTGTTGCTGGCAGAAGCTAGCCTCGGTGAGCCGTTGTAGAATTTTCTCCATCCTTTCTGGGGGAGGAGCGCGCGCCTGTGAAACAGGAAGTGGAAGTGAGTGACTGGGGAAAATGGCAGGTTAAACAAACGGTGATTGTATTGCATGTCGGTGTGCCCACACCAGTGCTCTCTGTTGGTTTTCTGGGCCAATCGGTCACGGCATGTTGTCTGGAAACGAGAAATAGTGGGTAAACGCACAGCACTGGAGATGGTTCTCACTCTTTCGGCGTTCTGGTGCTCCTTTTATATCGGTCCGGCCGTGACCGATTGGCCCGTGCTGACAAGTTCCAGGTGCCAGTGGTGTGTTGCCAGGTCGACGCTGATCTCCTGCCGGGCTTCCCGCCACACTATATATATATATATATATATATATATATATACACACATATGAAAATAAATGTACAGTTTTTTCAAATATATGTATGTTATATATATATATATATTTATTTTGGATGCAATTAATCGCGATTAATCACTTTTGACAGCATGCACATTCGGTGTCATTGGCACAAGTTTATTACAGTAATATCTTAATCTAAACCTAAAGTATTATTGACAAACTATATATAATTTGAAAGCTTAAACCCTATAATTTTCATATTTGGTGACAGATTTTCAATAGATTTTACAACACAACTGTGATTTATTAATTTGTGACGAGTACTCATTAGAGTCACTAAGCACGTTCTTATTTTTAAACAGTGCTGCACATGTAAAATCATGAAAAATATGTAAAAACCTCCATTAATTTTCATGCAAATACTTCAAAAGATGACATCCATTAAGTAAAAAAAAGTGTCTAAAAATGTTTTGAATATAAATGAAAAGATTCTCTATTTGTGATGCAGTGCAAACTATAACTCACATCCAGGATTCTCACTGAGTGTCTTTCATGTGTTTGTTAGCGGCTGGATTCAACTGAAATACTGCCATATTGCCCATAATACTTATGAATATGATTATTACTTCATAAATATTACAAAAAAAAAAAAAGATCAGTTAAACCATTGCAAATGCCATGGGCAAAAAACACTTTCTAGACGAGGTACTCAAGGTTAGCTTGTTCAAATAACTAGCATTACCTTCATAAGTTTCAAACTTTGCCATGAGTCTTTCCTCCTCTCTCATCCAGGCCACAGAAGCTTCATCCTGGCTCTAACACAAGATCTGAGCTCTTAAATCAATAGCATAACTCAGAGAGAGAGAAGACACACAGGGGCCAGAGAAGCTGAAATACGTACCTTATAACTCAAAGCATATTTGCTGCCATTATCTGAAGGTGCGACCAAGGTGTTAATAACTCTTAACAGTGGGTGGTGCGATCCTGACAGGAAGGAGTGTTTGAAGGGTGTGAAGGTGGAGGGGATGGGCAACACACATACATTCACGTGCATTAATGATGGCACATACGCAAACACCAGTATGTTCGTGCTCCACATGTGGCGAAGAAAATGGTTGACCGTTGCCACCTAATTTTCCATGCTCATCTTGCTCTCGCCTAATTTGTGGTTGGATATGATATCCATCTGCGTTCTTCGAATGTAGTTTGGATGGTATTGGCGTGCCCTTGGCAAAAAAGGGGCTGGTCGTTGCGGGCCAAGTGTAGGCATAAATCGCACAAGCGGCAGTTTTACTGCCAGTTGTAAATAGACGATCCTGCCATTTTTTACGACAGCTATCACTAACTCATTCTGATTCTTATTGCCTCTCGAACGCCGCCAATGGCCCGCCTGCCACTCCCAGCACCCGGATCTTCTGCGCTGCCCAAACTTCTGACGGCTGTGGGATTTATCACCGTGGTGTAACTGCATCTTTAACAAGTGCCGCAGCATTTAATTGAATCGCTTGTTTTCTTGTTCATAATCACACATATGGATCCAAAGTGAATCTAAGTGGCTTTTGGAGACTTTTTAAAAGGAGGATGTTTGGAAGATGATCAAGGAACGTGATGTTTTATGTGGTTGGCAGATTATGTGGCAGATGGAAAAAACAAAAAAACAAAAATAACATTTCTTGCCAGTTCTGTGTTCACAGTATTGACAGTTTTTACTCTTAAAATGTTGTTGCAAGTCATTGATTCTACAATGAGAGGGAAATCATTCACAGAAGCTGAGTTGTACAAATATTATTTGAATAATAATTGTTTTAGCTACTCACTGACATAAAAAAACAAACAAACAAACAAAAAAACAGAAAATATAAAAGGTTTTATTGTGATTTCTATTCCTTGAAATGATATAGATATGTAAAATGATCTCTTGAGTAAATATTATATATTATGTATTATATAGCGACTACATGTTCTTTAATGAAAATGCATTTTTCTGCTTTCATGTTGCTATAAAATAGTGTAAGGAATGATTAGGTTGCTTACAGTATGTTAACATTAACATTAACTAAAATTTACAAAAATTTACAAATTTTATAGGTATTATATTATCATATTAAATATTTTTAAAAGTAACCGGTAGAATTATATTGTAAAATATTACCCAAAATAATGTTAACATATACAAATTTATTGATGATATTTTTTAAATGTAAAAAAAAAAAATAAATAAATACATAATATATTCACCCCTAATCACCTGATTGGTCACATGACTTCCTACCTCACTAGGCCTGTTGTTTTCTATAAATAGATAATTCTTTGTTGTATTCTGAAATTGATTTGCATGAAATGTAATATGCAACTACAGTGAAACTTTAATTATTAACGGGCAACTTTGTTTAGTACTAGTTGGATCAAACACTGATTTTCTGTTCATTCTAGGCCTTGTGTAGGCTAGAGGATAACTTCTTTGGGTCATGTGACCAGTCAAGTGATTGAAAAGCTACATAAAGTAGGAAGTTTGAATGTTACTGTTGATGTTATGTTGATCCTGCAAACCTGAGCTGCCAAGTCTGCGTTTTTCCCATGGAATTGGGCTGCTTTAACACTCTCTCCACGGGTTGAAGCGACCCCAATAACGTGATATTTAGTCCCTGGAATGCAACTTTTTTTTTTGGGGGGGGGACCCCACCAAAAAATGTGTATTTTACCCTACTGGAACAAAGTTTTTACCGGCAGTTGGGCAGGTTTTGCTGTGAAAACCTGGCAACCCTGCTGCAAACAGCCAGTCCAGGTATTTTTGTGACATCAAATTAAACCTAAAAGAAACATACAGTAATCACCAGGATAAAAGAAACATCACAAACTTCAATCAACAACCATGAGTCCAAAATAATTACAAGCTTTTTTTTTTGTTCCTTTTTCTTGCAGACCTGTCAATCAACAAAGCCATTGTATAATTTTATACTGTGGCCTTATTTTCCTGTTTATTTCCACAGCTGGACCAATTTGAATGTTATGTCATGTACTGTATATGCAGTGACCCTATTCAGTGACCGTTGTATTTCAACAATTTGGTCAATAAATCTGTTTTATCATTTGAAACATAACAAACTTTGCTTTAAATGTGTGTTTGTGTTATATTTTGGTAAATAATGAAGTCTAAAGTATGAATTAAGCTTCCAAATGTTTTTGTAGCCTCTATATTGTTTTCCAGGTTCAAGGAAAAGACAAACATGATGCATTTTAATAACCCACAACATACTCTTATTGTTTGTTTTTCAGTTTTTTCCTGGTGATATGTACTGTGTACAGTGTACATATATTATATTGCAGTTTTGTAAACAATGTGGCAGCCTCTAGATTTCTCTTTCAGCATCTAGAGATATAGTCTGTATTTTACCATGGATTTGATGTCTTATTCATGTAGTCTAGCTTGGTGAAGCCATGCAGTGCTAGCTTTTTCAGTACAATCCTCTTCCAGGTTTTCAGCATTTCTTTTTTTCATCCTGTAAGACGACACGCGCTGAGGATATTGTTTTTGTGATGATACCAGGTGTCACAGCAAGCTCTGTTGACAAAGATTTGTGTGTTTATGGCATTAGGGTGTCAGGTAGTGGAAAATATCACCGCTTGCCATCTCACACACACACACTTTTGCCAGTGCTACCTGTCGGACAGTGAAGAGATAGATTATAATTATACCTGTCAATTTAATGCATTAAATTAGTGTGATTTATAAAAAAATGATGCAATTAATCAAGCCCCTTGATCTAAATGTTAATTATCCTACTATTAAAAAAATCTGTAACTGAAATCGATCATTAGACCACTGACAGTGTTCTTTTTAATGATATGCAATTAAAACAAATAATTTATTGGCTTCAAAAAGTGCTTATTGCAATGTTATTCAATATTTTTGACTGCCAATTTAATTTAATACTGTAAATTACCTTCATTTGCAGACTTTTCTTAAAAGATTTCATTCGGTTGATAAATTAGCATATATCATATCGTTTCAATCTATTTTTTTTTTTCATTGATTGACATCTCTAGTTGTAATTTGTTCAGTTAGATCATTCACTGCCAAAAGGTATATCCGATGTGAATTTTTATCCCATAAGATGTAATCATATAATTGCTCTACCTCATAACAAAAAGCAACATCAACCAGAGCTCTTATTATGACAGTATATGAAAACCATTGTGTATATTGATTTACAAAATCCATTAAGACGGAACGAATCAGTGAGGCATGAGCACTATTGTTACCATCTGGGGACAAGTCATTGTTTGAATTTCAGTTTGGCCAAATGCAACTTTTCAAAAAGCCCTCAGCTGCTTTGGAAAGCCACTTTGTTTCCGATGCTCCGCTTGCCAGTTTTAAAGTGACGTATGCGGACAATTCATTTGTAGAATTAAAATTCATAAGCCGGGATACTCAGGGCTAATAATAGCCATTGTCACAGCAGTTATTTCCTGCGTTGGAAGTTGCACCACTCTGATTGCAGCGAATTCTAATTGGAATGTAAGCCAGATGGTAGCAATGCTATATAATTATTAGTATTGTTATTAGTATTTCAATGCTGCATAACAGTCAAACAACCAAATTGGGTCTGGATTTGCAAACTACGCTGTGCGAGAAGTGGGTGCAGGGTTTGGATTATTGAGAAAATAGATTATCCAGTATCTTGTGAAGCAGTTGCCCAAGCCGAGAAACTAGTTACAGAAGAGCCAGATTGCCATCGGGTGATATATTTTGACTGTTCTCCATGCTACTTCCAGTGCCTGAAGCACATTTCATAGTAAGCCATCAAGAGTCAGGCCTTGCTGGAACTAGACTCTCCATATAGTTTGTCAACTGTCTTTAATGTTTCAGTATTTTGCTGCTACACATATGCGCTTTTGATAACCTAAATTGGCCGAATTTCTATGTATGAATTTTTTAAGAGGTTTAGCCGAGCGGTGCTGGTGAGGCATTCCTGGCACTGCTGCCACTGTTGGCACTGTCTTCCCAAGGTTTATTCACTCCATTTCTGTCTATATCTTTCCCTCTCGCTGTCCTTCCTTTCGTGTTTTGCCTTACCGAACTTCCTTGCTTATCACAGCGCTGCACCCCGCTCCTGTTCGGACTGCATTTATCCAGGGGGTTCTTGTCTGGGGGCGATAAGCCGTCAAGCTCACCCCTACATGGATCCAAGGGCCCCTTCTCTATGTGTTTCCCCGGACGTTCTAACACTACGCTTTGCGCTTCTCCTCAGTCTATCTATCATCCTCCAAATGGCTCATCTCCTTCTCTTTTGTTCTCGAATGCAGAAATAAAGAGGTAAAATGTATTTGCGTAACAGACCCATCTACAAACAGTTTAAGCAAATAGGCTCCCGGGGAGGCTTGACATAGACGACACTAACAATAACTGGCATTCCGCCTCAAGATTTACTTCGTTCTTTGAGTTAATGTTACACCAGAGCTTATGCCCATTATATTAGCATCATAGGAGCTCCTAAGTATTGGGTTTTTATTGATAACGTTTCTATTTTCCCATCCTAAGATTGTAATTTCCCATCTTGGGCTTTGGTAAGTCAATAATTTGCAGCTTATGCAAATAAGCCTTCATTTATCAGACAATCGCTGTTATTTAAATTGCAGAGCTTGCTGAGAAAGACTATGACTCTGTTCATTGGCTGTGGCATTGACTTTGTCCTCACATCACAAGGCCTTGGCTTTTTACGGCATTAGTTTTGTTTTATGCTTTTGAAAACAATAGCTTATGATTTGGTTGTAAAAAATGACAAATAGTCATTTATAGTACACTCAGGCAGTCCTGAGGTGTGAAGTAAAGTACGATGATGTGAACAAATGCACGTTACATAATCTTTCCAGTCTTTAGTGTGTTGCTAAGGCTCAAGGTGCTGTACAGGCGCTGAGAAACTCTATTGAAGAGTCTGTACAGCTGTTCAGTGGCCTTCGGCTTTGCAAAACAAAAGGATGCATGTACCAAACCTTATAACAGTGTTCTGAATTCATTTATTGATGATTGGTTTACAGTGGAACATTTGAAGTGAAAGTGCTTTGGTTTTGCATGCAGTCACTGGCTCAGGTGTTGCTGTGGAGGCGGCTGAACTTGTGCCGAGTTGCCACAAAAGTTTGCCTACAGCCCCAGTTTGTCTTGATTAAGGTGGTTTTCGTCTCTCTCTCAGGATCAGATTTATCTTTCTCTATTTCAGTTTTACAGCATGTTTGCATTAGGAACAGATGCTCTTTTTCACTCAGCGAGGCTGTAATTAGGGCGCCATGTTGCATCGAATTTTGCAAGAGAGATGACGATCGAAAAAAAAAGAAACGTATGCTTTTCTGTGAATTGAGGTGTGATGGTGTGTTTGCAGATTGCACATTTAAAGGTTCAGCTACTGTTCAAGGTTCTGTGTAATTTCAAAGTATCAATTAGCCATGTCCAATTAAAAATAATGGATAAATCATGGCATTATGGTGTGTATTAGATATAAGAGAAAGGAGTTTAATGGTTCTGGTTACGATTCCACTTAATAGTTATGGTTCACTTAATGATTCGTTTAGTACTAATACGTTTAAGAAACCAAGCAAATTTACTGCTATATAGTAAAATACTATTTTATAAATATATTCAAGTAAATACTTTAATTTACATTGTTACAGTTTACTTTGTTACAATCTTACATCATTGACCAGGGCTCCCTGGTAGAAGAGGTATTGTATCTCAGTGGGACCTTACTGGTTAACTAAGTGAATAAATAAATAAATAAATAATATTTACAGTTTAAATTATATATTTACCATTTTAAAATGGTAAAAAAATAAATAAATCCAATTTCAAATATTGTTCACAACAACATCACATAATATGGTTTTTGTACGGATTGTTTGCTTGCAGATTAATATTGGCTTTGAACAAACTCTGCTTAAAACAGAGATCTTGACTGGTATCTTTTTTGACACATGATGAAGCTAGCATTATGATGTGCAGAGCACAGTCACTCTCAAATTGATTTAATATAATGCAAGCACATCTGTATCCTTCAGTTTATTACAAGAAAAACTGGTTAGTCTCTCACTGTCTGTATAATGCATGAAGTTGGCAAGTGCATGTGTGTTATTAATCAGCCAGCATCCAAGAGGGCTATCTTGGATGCAAGATGAAACAAAAAATGCAAAAATACAGTGTGGTATTTGAATTATGTGATTATATGTGCACAGTTAGGGAAAGCAAATAAGAACTAAAGTTGTAGTCACAGTGGATTTTGATTGCAGTATTCTAATACCGCTAGTGTTGTATGTGAATTTTAGCGATTTGTCATTCTGACTGATTATTAAAAAAAGAATCAGGTCACAGTCATTCTTTCACGAATTGAATTGCACAGGTTGTGCTGTGTTTGCTGCTTGCAACGAGCAAGAATGATACAACAGAAAGAGGCAATCTTGTTTGCTTATTGTCTTTATATTATTTTATGGTGCTCAGGCTTTGACTCTGTCTCATCACGTTCAATTGAGACAGCAAGCTCACAACTCTGCTAAAACAATTTCTTTTTCCGTGGCACTGTAGATTCAATAGCGGCACAGTGACTGCTGAATTGAAGTGTGAAAAACACTGTCAGGTTTTATCAGTTCTGTCATTACATCAGCATTGGCAAAAGAATGCAGACGTTCAAGATTCTTTAACAGAGTGAATGTCTTAAATCCTTTTTTTTTTAATGGAACTGTTTTGAATAAGAACTGACACTTCTGTGTGAACCAGTAAATAAAGGTTCATGTCTATTTGTACAACCTTACTATTGTGTCCCTCCAGCGCTAGGATGCCTAGTCACTGACATTTAAAAAGAAGCAGCTGAAGAGAAACTTCTTTCGCCTCTCAGGGAATCATTAAGCCATTGAGTTTTTTCATACTTGAACAGATATGATGAGAAATGTTCTTCAGGATGAAGATAGTGTGAGCTAAGCAATAAGATTGAGTGCCATGTTTATACTTTATATAAGGTTTGACTGTGATGAAAGAGTACCATCAGAATATGCATTTTTCTGTTCAGCCTATAGCATTGTACTTGGAATGTAATTCAAGACATTTTGATTGACATCAAATGATTTATAGTTCCACTACAGTGTTTGAAAGAGGAAGGTCATCTAGTGCTCATCATAAATCGAGACTTATTCATGTAGATAAAAGGAAATGTTTTCATATGTCATTGTTTGCTGTAACTGTCAGCCGAGTCGTCACTAATGGCGCTGCTGCCGCTACAGACGTTATTTATGCGCTCTGTACGAATTCAAATGGTGATAAATCTCACACATGTCTCGCACGCCCTAAAACCCCAAGCCCAGTGTGTGTTCGCCCTCTGACAGCAGCTTGGCAAAAATAACAGTCTTTAGCGTAAGCGTTTTGCAAGTGTGTGTGCGTGTGTTCGAGAGTTTCAGGCGGTGTTCATTTGCATGAGCCCCCTGAGGACGTTTAATGCTACTAACTTTCCCCAAGCCGAGAACCAGCATGTTTAGGCAAACCTGCTGACTATTGCAGTGTCCAACATCACTCCTTCTCCCCCTACTCTTATCTCCAAGTGTCTCTCTCTTGCACTCCCTCTCTTTCTCTCTCTCGCGCTCTCTCTCTCAGAGTTGAAGCCGAGAGTGTTATTAGTCTTTAAAGAGCCACTCTGGCTTCCGCTGCCTCAACGTCTGTTATGATCAGAGCTCCAGGATTAGTGTTGTCACCACATTGCATCTCTCTGCCGTCCTGCCCTCGCTCTCCTTCTCTCCTGGCGCATCCCTTGTGACCTACGGTGCATGTTACGCTATTATTTCCTCCCCACCTCCTTTCCCTCTCTGGAAACTCCTCCACATAGACTAACACACGCTGTGGAGCTTTTTGCCGTGCAAAGCGGGGAAAACAAGAAGGATCGTGTGGGAGATTTCTCACTGTGGACTGGGACAGATCCACTACTGCAGGGAAAATAGCAGACAGCTTTGGACAGCGGTGGCAGCAGTGAGAGGGAGTGTGTGCGTGCATGCATCCGTGCGCATGTTTCGAGGGAAGACTGAGCTGCGCTGTGCTTCTCACACGCTCATTCTCTCACTCTCGGATGATGAAGGCTCTCGATCGCGTATGATGATGGAGCTTGACTGAGAAGCGGGTCTCACTCTCACACGTGCGCTCTCAGGCGGGCAGAGCTCGGGAGCTCTCGGCAGCGTGGTGGAGGCACACGCGCGCTTCATGCTTGCTTCTGGACTGTGACCGATGACCGGACATACAAGCCAGGTTCCGTGCGCCCCTCGTGCTCCAGCGGGCATAAATACGGACAGGTGAAGGACCTTCACCTTCGACCCCCGAGACCTCTGGAGATGTTCCTCCTCTCTCCTGTGAGACTCACTTTGTTTCTGCTGGTCTTCCTGGACGTTCTCCATCCATCCCTTCAGGGCAGGAATAAGGGCAGATGGAACAAGGGGGGTAAGTTTCGGACAGACTCTTTGACCTCAAGAAGTCAGTTCTTGTTGTACGCTGATTGGGAATTTGATCTGAAAGTGTCCGGGAGCAATCGGAGCATTGTAGGTCGACTCGGGAGACCTCTTATGTAGAACTTTATTTTATCGTTCAAATGTATTATCAAATATCATATCATGAGTTTATGCCTCTAGGCTTGTTGTAGTTGGTGTCTTTGCAGGATGTAGTGCTCCGAAACTTGATGGATGACATTGCTGTCATGCATCACAATAAAGTTTTTCCCTCTTGTCCCCTCAGCACTATGTTCCGTTGTGTGTGCAGATGCTACTCAGCTAAAAGCTTTCCTACCACACTGATAGAATTTCACTTCCTCTGCGCTCTTCTGTGGGAGGTTATTGGGCTCGAAAAAGCTGTCGAAGTAGACGGTGAGGGAAAGAAAACCCCTTGAGAATTTGGAGTCCTTGCGACCATGTGAACTCTGATTCCATGTGCACGGATATGTGTGCGACCGTGCCACGCCATAACCCTTGTTTCCAATCCTGTGATTGTGTTATAAACTCCTGTTTTACCAGGCTGGAGAGAAGTGTTAATAATTCAAAGCAGACCCCCATTCTATGGGAGCACTGCTCTCCCCCTTCTCTGGCAGCATCTAATCCCTTTTGTGGGATTAAAGGGAGCGCGGTAATCTTAGCGGCTGCTCCTGGCGAAGACTCGCTGTTGCTCATCCGAAGCCCATGGGTGTCGCAAGCGCTACAGACTCTTGTCTTCAAAGAGTCGCCGGTCCTGCGAGTCCCCCATAACTGCTCTGCAGTGGCTGTTCCTCATCTCCCCTGTTGAATCGGCAAGCTTGACTCCAGTCTACATTCCTACGCACGTCTGCCCTACACCCCCCCCCCAGATTGCTTCGCATGGAGATGGAGCTGGTGGGTGTATTCTTCTGGCTCTTCTGATTTAGCAGGTGTCAGATAGACTTCAAAGCTGACTCACGTCTTGTTGAGTGTTATCTGTTTAAAAGCTTGGAAATCTGACTCAGGGGTTGGTCAGACAGATTTCTGTTTACACTATGTCGTAGTTAGACAGTGTTTAAAGAGAAGGTCTGTCATCATTCCAAACCCATTTGACTTTCTTTCTTCTGTGGAACATGACAGGAGGTATTTATCGGAATAACTCTTTTGCATGTTTTGCAGAAGAAAGCCCTACTTGTTTGGAATGACATGTGGGTGTATACTAAAATACTGGTTAAGCGTTATTTTACTAAGACCCTTAAATCCAAAACTGAATACATTTATTAAAAGCAGTGCCATTTAATTTCATTTTAATTAGTGATAATACATTAAGAGGCTGATCTCTGTCTGTGTTTTGTAAATATCAGGGATGTTGTCCTTGAGTGGAAAGCATGTCACCATCTGTAATCTGAACTCCATCCCCCTGGTTTTAGGCCATTTCTGTTTGAAATGGTAAACAAGACACAGTATTAGCCTATACTTTCTAAATAGTATAATCTGTGTTTCAGGGGAAAGTAAATAAATGTGATATCCCTATAATCTTTGGCCTCTGGTGAGATAGAGAGCATTGGCTTCCCATAGAGCAATTAGGGCACGGTCAGAACAGCTGTGTGAATTCAGCTCTAGCTTTCCTCTTTGTAAAGATGAAACCGCACGCCCAATTACCTCTTCATGACACACTTGAAAAGGTGTAATTTTACCTGTGGATACGATAAGATCAGCCTAGCATGGATGAGTATTTGTTGTTGTACTGTTATTATGAGCGCTTAGAACAATCCCTAGTGCTAGTTTGCTCTGTGTGTGAGTGTTTGCCTGGTAACAGTGGTTGCTGACATATTTTTTTAAATGATGCAATATCCTATTTTAGTTAAATGTTTGGTTTTAAGTGATTTTTTACATCAGCATAATTGTAGCCCAGTGCTTTGGCAGGTTTATTTATATTTTTCATTTCACTTATGCTTTGCATTTCTGATTTTGTCATGTATTTCCGTGAAAAACACCACTAGCAATGCAAATTCAGCCTAATTTTTCCTTGCATGCCCCCTTACATTTCCTCCTATTTGCCTCCCCCCCCCAGGCCTAATCAAAACCCAATATGTAGGCATTAATTAAGTTGTTTCTCACTTGTAAGTATATATTCTTGAGCCATTAAAACAACCTTGGGGTTTCTGAGACACCAAGATCAATGCAAAGTTAATTATTTTTTAAGACTAAATCAGGATCTCTAAATCAAGGCAGTGTGGGAGAATTTAATTATTTTTTTTTTTTTTTTTTTGCAGCAAAGGCATTTTTTTTTAGCATATGTCATTGTGCATCACATTTTGTGAGTGAGTATAGCACATGAAATATTTTTACTTTTTGTCAGTGCGTTTGAAAGGGGCTGAATGGAGAAAACCTTGTAGTCCTGGCCCCAGTTAGCACACTTGCCTGTTAAAGTCTGTGCTTTTCTGTTCGGCTTCCGCTGTCTCTCAGGTTATCTGAAATGAAATTCAAGCATGTTGTCTCCCCATGTATTTAAATGTGACTGTCACCATGGACTTCCTGATAGTGGGGAATTCTCAGGGGCCAAGTCGGACCTCATGTGCTATCTCTCATTCTCTCCCCGACATAAACACACACTCTTGCGCAGCTATGCCCTCACAAAATTTGAATGTGCCAGTCAATCTCTCCGTCCTAATAGAGGTTTATTCTCTTGGGCCACCTGAGGGGCATGGCATTTAGAGGGCAAACCGAACCCACTCAATGTCACCCTCCATCTGTTTCAAACCATAACCCAGCATTCCCTTCAAACGCAGCCTGGATATATCCACCGCTGCTTTCTCCACCAGACATTTTACCCCTTTCCTATTGTTCAGGTCATCGAACCCCTGAAATGCATTCCCTCCATATGGTAAACGCTGGACCGCATGAGGACCTGTAGGATGCCCACTGTGAGGAGACGTTAAGACACACCCTCAGAAGTGTACCTGAATTCTAATGCACTTGGCTGTCTGGCTTCGTGGAGAAACTAGTCCATGAAAATGAACATAAACCCAAAGCTCAGAAGTGTAATTCTCCCTTCAGCCCTCCGTCTGCTTGTGACCAAGGAGCACCTTCATGCAAGTCACTACTGCTGCCTGGAGACTAATGAGGAAAAGCAATGTCTCGCTTATGGATCCCAATTTGCGATCCTTTCCGACTTGGGAGTGTTGGGGTCCTGGGTGGCCAGATTTTCAGAGCGGCTAGAATCGGAGAAGCAATTAACAATTCTCACAACTTGCTGCTCGTGTGGAAATGGATTTCAGGCTCTCTCGCGGGCCTGTGCTTCACTGATGTCTCAACGCTCACCATTATGTGCCTGCGAGACAAGTGATACCAACTGTGCACGGGAGAATAATAATTTCTCTGTTCTTCTGAACAGTCTGCCGCGCAGAGCGCTTGCAGAGTGCTTCGCAACAATGGCACATTCAATTATTCTCTCCCCTCACTGTCAATGTCGTAACATCTCGACAGAGCGCCCCCAACCAGACCGCTGCTTTCATAACTGTTAATAATGTCTCTCCGGAGAGCTGAAGTATGGTGGTCTATGGGGTGCTGATATGCTTGCACGTACATGCACAGCACAGACACACCTCAAAAGAAGGGAAATTTATCACTAAAATGAACAGTGTTCTTTTTTTTTTAAGCTTTGGATGACAGATTTGGGTGCAATTTTCAGCGTATCACAGTTTTGCCAAGTATTCAATCTTTTTGTATTTGGGGCTTTTGCTGCTTTTTTTTTATTACATACGGTGGAGAATGCATTAAATAATTGCGAAGAGAGTGGAATCAGGACATCTTTATCTAGATTCAGACTACTAGTGTAAATACATAGGCTCCAACATATCTAGAGCAAGCACCACAGTCAGGCAGAGTTATTTTTCTTACTCTACTCCCTGTTTTTTAAAGTAAACTAAACTTTCAGAAATAAAGGTACAAAAGCTGTCACTGGGACGGTACCTTTTCAAACAGTACACTTTTGTACCTATTAGATTCAAATATGAACACCTTAAGTATACTAATATGTACCTTTAAGGTACCAAAATGGACAACTTTTGTACCTTTATTTCTGAGAGTGTACAGCCAAGCTACTTTTTTCGAAGCTAGTTACTAAAAAAACAGCTAACTAAACTTTCACCATACATGTCAGGAGACATTGTCTTTTCGCATTTAGCTATTCTGTTAGCGACAACCTAGTTGCTAACACGTAGCATTCCCTGCTGAAAAAAAAAACAGCAAAAACCGGCTTAGGCTGGTTGGCTTGTTTTAGTTGGTTTAAGCTGGAAATAGCTGGTTTTAGCTGATCTCCCAGCCTGGCCAGGCTGGTCAGGCTGATTTTAGCTGGCCGTTCCAGCTGGTCTCCCAGCTTACACCAGCCTGGCACGCTGGAAATGTGGCCAAAACCCCTTTAAAACCAGCTTGATGACCAGCTTAAACCAGCTAGGACCAGGCTGGTGTCCCAGCTAAAACATTGCATTTAGGATGCAATATTTAATTTGTGTTTCTTTAAAACTGATAATTTTGTTTGAAACTTTTATTCAGAAGACAATTGTTTGCTTATTAACTCTGTTTCTTTGGCTTCAAATCTATTTGAGCAACACAGAGTGACAATAAAAATAGCCATGCAGCGTACACAGCTAATTACTGAAAATCTAGCTTGCTACTCAAGAAGCTACAAGTGCTATTGTCATGCTTCTGATGAATGTTGCACTACTTTTAGTTGATTATTCACCAGCATTGACCAAGTATTGATGCCAAGTATTCAATTTAACATAAAGGAGATTTTCATAGTGTGTGTGTTCGTGGGTGATCTGATCTGCTGACTGAAGTTTAGCTGGCACATATAGCCATTATTCATTCTGGACGTTTTTCATCATTGAAAACACCATGTTATATTCTATTTCAGGTCTTGATGGACAGAAGGGAAGAAATATTTGTCCAGATTGGACTCTATGATCAGAGCACATCTGCCCCATGCTGCCCCTTCCTCTGAATGCTGCCATTTCCGTCACACTCTCTCTAATGAAGCTGCTGTCTAATTGCAGTGGGGAGCGTTCCCAACAGTAACAGAGTTTTATGGGGGATTTTATGCTGCAGAGATGACAGCAGAGGCTGATGGATAGGAGGACGTAGATTTTACGGCCTAAGACCCTCTCACCCCTGTCTTCTATTCATTTCCATTCTCCTTCTCTTCCTCTCTCTTGCTTTTTCTTGAGTCAGAGACACACTAACATTAGTCCAAAAGGGTTTGTACCAATCAAAAGTTTACTCATTTTTTTAAAATTAGTGGTGCTTGCTAAGTCAAGTCAAAATAACTATTTATTAAAATTTGGTTGGCAACTCATTATGCACCGTTGTTCTTTGGACATGAAGGATATCTTAAATTTTGTGGCTGGCTTAGTCAAATCTTTTGACTGGCTTTGAATATTTATATATTTAAGTATATGCAAGCACATATATTTTAGTTATGAACAGTATCACAGTGAACCCAGTGGACTTTGCAATGTATCCACAGATGGTCAAGCTGGTCATCTAATAAAGTGTGATTTCACTCTATGCGGTATTGCAGAGCTGGGATGCTGTTTTTGGTAACACTTTTTGCTGCTAAAAAGATTGTGCGGTGCATGTCAGCTGGCTTTAGAGTTATTTAAACCCTTCTCGTGACCTCTTTAAATATTTTTGTTTTATTTTTCCTGTGAGTTATTTTTGAGAGCAGTTGAAGTTGTCATTATTTTGATGCGTCTAAGCCTTGGCTTCAGAACTTCATTGCTGCTCCATGATCCTGTTTAAACCCCCCTACAGGATAAACAATGTCCAGTGACCCTCCTCCTTGTTCCTCAAATGATGTCACAACCCAAATCATGTCATTAGACTTAAACATCACCAGCTCAGCTTGGACCGAGACCAGCGAGAAGATCCCTCAAGGAATTATCTCACTTTTTCATCCAATGGGATTCTTCCGCTGGAGGCTGACGATCTCTAGGCCAAAAACATCCTTCAGTTTGCATTAGAGCAAACATGTCACTTACTCTGTTCCTCATGCTACGTCTTTGCATAGTGTGCCTGCCTCCCACTCTCTGAGAGCTCAGCGCTATAAAACTTTTAACAGATAAGAAGCTGTTTTTCTATTTCAGGGTCACCATTAGCTTGAATAATGCAAAGACTCTAGGAGGAGTGGCTGAAGGTCTACAGAGGGTCGGTACACAGTCTTGGATTAAATTATACATTGTTATCGCAGCTGGCGAGGCCTGTTCTTCCTCCAAATGCTTCGTGTCTCTGTCTCATCCAATAACATTTGGGAAGCAATTGTGGAACGCTGAACAGTCCTGGCCCAGAATAAAGAGAGAAATTGGACCGGGAGAGATCAGTATGCATCAAGCCGGGAATGTAGCGCGGACAGGACAGCTAAAGGACGATTCCCTGTGGTTTGTGGGAGTAGAGCACTCTCTGCTGAGCTTTCAGAAGTGGAAGTGACACTAAACTTGTACATTCTTCAGGAAAGGAAAGTTTAAGTGGCTTAACATATGACAGTATCTCTGAGTTGCAGTCTTGGAAGATGGGAATCTAGTGTCGCTGTTCTGTATTAACTGTATATATGCAAAAACGCTGAAAAAAACTTTCATTGCTTAATATATTGAAATTATAGTGACATGTTCTATAGTGAAATATGTGTAGGCATTTATGTGTAGGTTTTGTATTTTTCATCCTGGCTGTCATTTGGCACTTGGTGGGTGTTCATTTCATATCCTATTGTGTTAAAGTCCCATTTTTGCAGAAAATACAGAGATAAATCCTGTTTTATCTCAATGTCATGACCCAGGGATCGTCCTATCTGCTGTATGATATTTCTGCATTATTAACTAAACGTATTCACTCTTCATTAACCCTTAAGACCTTAATTTACGCACTAATAGACTATAATGATAAAATAACTTCAGGCTATCGGTGGTCACATTGATAGATGAAGATTACTTATTATCATTAATATTTAATAGGTTATATTATCTTACACTGCTTTTAAGGAGATTTATCATTTCTTCTTACAGTGGTTTGGCAAGATATTCATGCAAAGCTGCTGCCTTGAATCAACTTACAACATACATTTAGTATTATTCCGTTTTGGGCATTTCTCATTGGCACATTTCATAATTCATTGTTCTCAAAAAAAAAAAGAAAGATGGAGTTGAAGGGCATAAAACTTTTTTCCAGCTAAAAGCAAGACAGTGAAAACTCGCTTCTGGTTCTAAAGAGATTATTTTGGGCATTGTGTAATCAAAATGTATTTTGTTGAAAGCTTTCAAGCGCTCCGGGGAGCTGCTGCACCAGGCTAATGAATTTCATGTAAAAGGAAAAAAAATTCCCTAAGAAATTGTATAACTAGGATGTTGAATATTAAATAACACCCACATGATACTTATATTCCAGGAGACTGTGCTGTTAAAGGCAGTGCACATCTCGACAAACTTAAAAACATTCTCAGAACTTCACGAATATAACTGAAATACCTGCCGAACAGCCTTCAGGCGTTAAGGATGTAAATGGCATTGATGTGGCACAGTAAAGGCTCAGTCCTTCAGAAAAATCTCTTTTCTTGTGCTTTACAACTTTTTGTCTTCATCTGTGGTCCTTGTTTTTCATTATCTGGCTGTAAAAATAGTCCAAAGCAGCAGTCTATATATAGCTATTAGATCTCAGTGTTGCTCATCCTATGATTTGACTGTTCAATACCACCTGCAGATCAGTTCCTGTTACCAATTTCCTGTTCGTTCTACGCCCACTTCAAAAACTAAACTCGGGACAAAAGACACCAATTCTGTGGAATAAAAGCCTGGGCGTAATGGTGCTAACTGCGAGCTGTGCTAATCCTTTGCTGGCCCGCTTCAGGAGGCGTCCCTGCGTACACCAAGCTCATATTCACCAGCCCATTAGCCTCCTGCGCACGTCTGCCATATTAGATTAGAGTGTTTATTGTCCAATTTATCATGGGCGCTTTGTCTGGCCTGAAAAATATCTTCCAATTGCTGAATATGTAAGGCTCGGCGCTTCGGATACTGAACACGAAGAATATTAAGTAAGCAACGTCAACACATACCTTTGACTGTGTCACCAGACGCTGGTTGTGGAGAGCACAAGACGGGTAAATGGAAAAAGAAAACAAGGGGACAATGAAGACGCTGAACTTGAAATGTCAATTTCATCACGTCGATTTGAATAAATGCTAATTCCAAGGGCTTGTTTTGAGTCTCTGAGCCCTAATCTGTTTGGCAGGGAGTACAGTCTGAGTACACAACGTTATTATGTCAAACACAGTTTAGCTTAGCCGCGAAGACGCCTCAACTCGTGTCTCCGCACGTCTAGAGGGAGATGCTGCAGTTCTAATGTGACGGCCTTGTCAGTTTTGAGCGATGATGAGGAAGGTGTGCATGGAGACTGGATTTGGTGCTTAATGACTGGTAAAATTGTAAGGCTGGATTCAAGGTGACCCCCGCTGAGGTGACTAGAGGCTGGGTGACGGTAATCCTTCCTGCCTTTTCACTGCCCTGGTGGCTGTCACCAGCGCCACGCATTGTCACCAAAGCCGAAGGCATGTAATTACACTTTTATTGGCTTTACGAAACCCTCTGTATCCATCCATCCACTGCGCAGACTTGCTTGTTTAGCCAAATGCTTATAGATCATGATTATATTTTACTTGCTGAACTCAACCAAGTCTTTGTGTGAAGAGCTGCTCCATCATAGAGCAGTATATACAACCCTGGCTTATTGAAAATAAGGCTTATCTCTAATATTTTTGCAAAACTCCAAAAACGTACTTGTATAAGTCACTTGGGCCTAAAAGGTTTGTTAAATGCATAAATGTAAATATATAAATACAATTCATTACCGTTTTCAGATAAAATGACCACTAGTTGCAGTAAACAACACCATATGTATGGCTTTTCAGATGTAGTAAACTTGCTCGGTAGCCCCCCTGATATAGTAAGTCTAGGTAAACAGGAGTCATGATAAAACCACTCAAATGATATCTCATGTTTGCTAGGTAGTATGCTACTTTCAAATAAGACTGAGCATTAACTTTTTAAAACCACTCACCGGACATTCAATTTCTGAACTGCTGCTATATGTACAACAACCATCGCAATAAATTTCACCTCAGTGCAGTTTACCTCTTTATTAGTTTCAAGAAATCACATTTAAAAATCGTTGAATTAGACTCAGAACGTATGTTGAAAGGCACATGATTAATGAATTCAGTTACACCTAGATGAACATAGATGCTTATCTTGATAATATAGCAATTTGTAGTAGAAGCACAAAAGTTATACCATTAGACAGAGCATGCAACTCAATGTGTTTTTGAGTCAAACGGCTCAAAATGGTGGGGCAGGTCACATATTGCATAAAGTTCACCGACTGCCATCATCAAACTGAGCTTGAGCTCAGTGAAATGATGAAAGACATCGCTTTAGTATTATCTCGCTTTGAAGCTGTGAAGAAACAGCCTCCATAAACTCAGTGAAATGTCTGAGTATGTAACACTTCAGAAAAAATCTTGCAAAAACAAAAAGCGTGTTGATGTAACAACAGTGCTTTTTGAAGTGCTTTAGCTTTCTGTGCTCACAGCGGTGTCTTGTGGTAAGCCTCACGTCTAAAAGCAGTCTGAGCAGATGAACGGACGCAGAGGAGAGCGCAGGTAGCTGGCCTTGACACTATTAGCCTGGGTGACACATTAAGGTTCTCCTCAGCGTGTAATTTGTTTTGTCTGTCAAGGTGATGGATGTCTTGTTTGTTGGCACTTCTTTTTGTGCTTTGGACACATACAAATGACCAATGGAGAAAGGAACAACACAAAAAGTGACCCCGGGATCTGTTTAAACGCATTTCACAAGGTGAATGAGAGTATGTTTGTTTTACTCTACTTGAAATAGTGCTTTTTATTTATATATTTCTTAACTTCCTGTTTTTGGTTATAGTTAAATGGGGTAATTAAAGGTGAAGGTGAAATTTTGGAGAGAGTGGAGGGGGAGAGTGGTTTGAGGGCAGGTGGAGGCGAGGGGTTTTGGTGGCAGGTGGGACGCGACGTGAAAGGTTTTCATACGATTAGCGTGTGAGGCAGAGCTGCTGGCTAACCATTGTATTTATCACCTGTCACTCATAGCAGGCGCCCACAGCAGCTCACCTTCACAGTACCTTAAATGTCACAGATCATACACCCCTCGTGCTCTCTCTTTCTCCCTTCCTCACCTGAAGCAGTTCAACCCAGAATGAGTTTCTTGTTCGCAGGTGTCGGAGGCTTTTCACCTGTTGTGTGTCACCTGAAGCACTTTTTTAAGAGAGGGAACGGGAGCCTTAAACTGCATTTTGTTGAGTTTTTGTGGTTGTTTATATAATATATATTATTGTATTAGTATCATCAGCAGGCACTATTATGGTTTATCATGATTCAGCTTGTATCATAATTACATGCATAGATAAATTTGAGAAATTAAGAATGATGATATTTAAATACTATTTTATAATTAATGATTAAAATTATTGATATGCTATTGTTATATGCTTTTATTATTAGTAGGCCTATAATGCATTTAAAGAAAAAGAAAAACAATTTAGTAATCTGTTTAGTTTGAGATGTTTCAGTAATTTGAGTACTTCAACTTGTTTTATTTCTGGTTCCATGTTTCTTTGAAGTCAAAGTTTGTCTAATATTTATAATTATTTTTAACAATGTTTTTGTGTTATTTTTCAATCAAAAATAGTTCCTCGGATTGTACACCATACTCTCCCATAGTGAAGTACTTAATATTAGCATTATACTTCATTAGTAAACTCTGGAATATTTGATTCTGATTGGTCAATGGCAACATTCTGCACAATGTAATATATATGATTGGATGATGATAAACTATATAATTGACCATCGTAACTGATTTCTTACACAACTGTGCTAGTTTCATATGTCTTGTATTATCATGTGGTCTCTTTATAAGCCCAGCTTTTGCTTTGAATTGGGGTCTT
This sequence comes from Enteromius mattozi, assembly GCA_032359235.1. Taxonomy (NCBI): domain Eukaryota; kingdom Metazoa; phylum Chordata; class Actinopteri; order Cypriniformes; family Cyprinidae; genus Enteromius; species Enteromius mattozi. The sequence continues at coordinate 15,666,216 of JAUMHE010000067.1, forward strand.
GGTCACCCTGTTGATGTCTATTCCGTGATAGTCACCACATTGTCACTTGTGTATTATTGAGCGTCATATAATATGCTGTATACAGGAGAAGCATATGGCAGTGTTTACAGCATTTTACAGCAGTGGATGATGGGATTGTGATTGTGTCGTGAGATTGCAGAATCATTATAGCAAGACATCATGTCAAGCATTACACATGCTTGTCATAACACTGGCTCATATGGTACTTGAATATTTGTTCTGGTATTTGTGACTTTGCTCGCAAGAATCAAAGAAAAAAACTGAATTCACAGAGCAATTAATAACATGGCTTCCAGTTATGTTTATAATTCTCAGTTGTCATTGTTCCCTGAGCTTTGTAGTTAAAAACCTTTTTAAGCGAGAGCCGGATACTCCTGACACCTGCGTGTGGCGAGTTTTCAAACGATGTGGATGAAATGAAGTGGTTTCCGTTTGAAGGAGGCATTGCTTCTGACGCGCTCTTTGAAATGAGCGGTGTCTAATGTCAGCGGCAGTTTTGGAGGCTCACAGACAGAGGCAATTACAACTCTCAGGTCCCCCTGAAACACCCCACCCAGTCTGCGGGACGCACGTGTCTTCAGATAGCACTCAGAAAATATTCCCACACGTTAGCCTCATTAATTCAAGCAGCGCTGAGTTGCTGTTTTAGTTTTTTTTAAAGCGTTTTTAAAGACAGCACAGGTTAGTTCACTCAAAGCAATTTCAGCGTGATATGCTTTCATGTGATCTGCATTTAAATGATTATTGAGCCACGCTGCAAATGAGAGTGTGAAATTAAACCTAGCATGTTTTCACAGGTCAGCTTTCCTCTGTGACATTATGAACTAAAACATTAAATACGTTGAGACTGAGGCTATATATAGTAGGCTGTTCATAGTAAGCTAATGTTTGTTGAATGAGATGCAGTTATTTTCTCATTTGAAACATGCAGATTCTCTCAAAATGTAGATTGTTTCTTAGTTACTGGCATGAGACAAGTTTCCTTCACATTTCATTCATCTGTCATGTACCGGTCCGCACCGGTTGCATTGTCCTCTTTGAAAATGCATTTGTCTCTGTCATATGCTTTGAGCTATGGAAAACAATTTGACTCCCAGATGATGCATGTTGAATGTATCAATGCAAAGGGTCAGCAAGTCATGCATCATTTTTTTTTTCCATGGCACTATAAGTGGAAATGAGTTTGTTATTCATAGATATGCAGTTAGATGCCATCAGATCCAGATGTTCTTTTCACTTTTGTATTTATTTTGTGGAAAAATGTACTTAAATGTACAAATTACAAGCTGCACCCGATGCCTCATTAAAAAGGCATTTGAAACCAAATTTAAATGAATAATACATTTAACAAGATATGGAAGTCTTTGATTTGTTGGTTCTTTGATTTGCAGAATGTAGTGGAAAATTATTTTTTATGTCCGTTCTAATGTCCAATAAATGGGGAAAAAAGCAAATGCAACAAAAATCGCATGCAATATAACGTGAATTGTACTGCACATGACAGCAATGTTTTGGTAGTTGATTGCTTGAATTAGCATGCTCACAAAATGCAGTGTTATAGCTGTTAGGCTGTTTGCATTTTAATAAAAGTTGCTCATAATGGAAGTTTATTTTGTTTATAAATAGTAGCAGTAAAAATGTAAGATATGTAGAATAGATATGTAAAATTAAATTGATATGGTAAGAAAATCATAATGCAAATAATTTGATCATGTTAGAAATTAAATCAGTAAAGACTTGTTAATGCTCTAGCTCCATTCATTCCTTAGGATCCAAACAGGGATGAATTTAGAAACCACCAAACACTTCCAAGTTTTACCTATTTAAAGACGGTTACATGACTAGTTACACAAGTAAGTATGGTGACACAAAATGAAAAGTTTCGATTTTTTAAGCGGATAAAAAAGATAACTATAATGTAAGAGCACTTTGCAGCACTTCGACCTCGCCGCAGTAATATCATCACACCTTGGTTGTATTGACGGAAGTGAGAGGGAGAGCAAGAGGGGGAGTTTTCAGGAGTGATGATATTACTGCACCGAGGTTGAAGTGCTGTGAAGTGCTCTTCCGCCATACATTATAGTTATCTTTTTTATCCGCTAAAAACGTGGATGTTTTTTGTTGGTTTCTAAATTCATCCCTGTTTGGATCCTAAGGAATGAATGAAGCTAAGCTAAATGCTAACATAGTGGCACGCTAGAATGATTAGACGGGAGAGATAGGTATCAACTCGTCTAAGTTGAGGGAAGAACATAGTGGAATATGGAAAAGCGGTGGGGTTTTCTTTTAATTATACAGTTTTTACCTGTGAAATAATGAGCACATTTGCAACAGTTAGTGACACAATGTTTATCTGTGTAACTGCGATCAAAAGTGCTGCAGTATCTTCCCTTTGAGCATTTCACATACCCCTGTTGCTATTTATATACATTTTTTATTTATTTATTTTTTTTACCTATGGCAGCGATGTGAGATTATACACGTCAAACTTGTATGAGCCTGGCTTGCATCTCAGCTTCATAACTATGCTACAAAGATAAAATGTGACAGCAGGAGCCTTTTGGGTTCCTAATCCATAGAGCTGAGGATGAAATCGTGTTTAAAGATCTGGTACGGCGAAGTCTTTACTTCGATAAGAACGTACAGCTCTGCAAGTTCTTCCTCAAGATGTTACAGCTGTGTACAACTGCAGGTAAAATAAATAAAAACACCTCTTGGCAGGCTGACCCCAGAGGAACAACGCATTCTGCATTTTAATTAAAACGTTGTCTCAGAATCTGATGGTTGTAGTGATGCTTTGTGTCATAATTTTCTGTGTAGTAAAATATGAAATGATGGGTTCATCAAGATAAAATTTAAAAGTCAAAGAATGTTTTTCTTTTTTAAACGAGCAAACAATTCTGAGTTTTTACTTCTTTCTCTGGATAGAAAGAAATGTGCCAAGAAACCTAATTACAGTACCAGAAGAAATACAGATAAAGAGAAATATTTTGCACAGTTAGAATTGCTTAAACATGTTCTGAAAGACAATTCTGTCATAGTTTCTTTTGGTATTCCCATTCACACTACTGTGTCATTGGTAGTCACTGTATCACATTGCTGCTAATTTGCATAAAGTTGAGCTCTGTTGCGTCACCACTGGTCTCTGTCACATGTGTCATAAGAAATATTGCACTGAAAAGAGAAATTGCAGATCGCTTTGTCGATGCAAATCACTGTCATTGTGAACACCCATTTAGTATCACCTGTAAAACGTTGATTCTGCAGGTAAAATAAGGCCTAATTAAATGGTACTCACAGTTAATGATGCAATAAGATGCAACCTCAGGGTCAGGTGATTTGATTATAAGTGGTCATTCAAGATAGATGGCCATGCATGTTCTTTAATTAACCGAGTTCCAAACATGTTGGACCCCAATTACACCTGTATTTAGCACTGTGCACTTGTGATTAGATCACCTCAGACTGATGTTCCTTCTAAGGTGCACTTCTGATGTTGTACAGTGTAAACAGTTCTCCAGAAGGCAGACTAAAAATAAATAAAGAAATAAAAAATTTGAGCTGAATGAATGGACAGCATTCATCTGGAGTCTATCCACATGCCCATTGATTTTCAATATGCTAAAGCTGTGAGAAATATTGCACAGAAATATTTAGAGCTAATTAATACACAAGACAAGGACGGCTTCATAGAACAAGTTCAACTTTTGTTTTGTTTTTTTTTTCCAAACATATGGAACCCCCCAGAGGTAATGCATTATTATGTTTTTGCATGGTTTTCATGACATCTTTTCTTAAAAGTTTTGACAAACCAAGTTACAGTAGCTTTTCCCTTGAGAAACATAACATTTATGCAAGGTCTCTAAATAACTTGAAAATATTAAATAACTTCAGAAAATTAACCCAAATTGCATTTCATTTTGCATCATTTCATTTTTGATAAGTCAAGCTTTTACTAAAGTTGGCTTCTAGTAAATACCTGCTGATGAACTGGAAATGGGGAGGGGGCGCCTTTCTCTGCATGGTTTGTGCTAAATCACTGAACCTGCAGGCTGCGCACACTTACACGGGAAATCAGGGTCTCCGAGGTGCCGTGAAAAGCCAGAGGAGCCTGTCAGTTCTTATAAAGCCCAGCTCTGGAGAGGTGTAACACCACTCAGGAGCGCCTGGTCTGAAACGGCCTCACCACATTTTGATGGGCAGCCCAAGTCTCGATTGTGCACGACTAGCTGCTGACTGGCATTGTGCAAAGCAGAAAGCACTGATGTGCCCATTTGCACGGCAATTACCAAGCGGGGTGTTTTGAGAGGGGGCCAAGTTTCATCGCAGGGACACATAGTCTGAATAATGCACTGAACAACACTTCATTAATAGAGACAAAATCTTTCCGTTATCAAAGTGAATTTGTAATGAGGCAACAAGCAATTAGCGCATTTGCGCAGCGTCCTGGGTAATGAATCTCATGAAATATGGACCGATCACAAGTGATGTCTTTGTCTAGTCTTGCCTCATTGACGGCGCAGTGTTATTGATGGTACACGTCAACCGACTTGGAATCGGTGGAACTTGGCGGTTAGAGCATCCGCTGATGAAAACGTACGGCTTGCGGCCAGACCTCATGCACTCAGTGAAGTGTGAAGGCAAATTGGTCAGCACGATCTTGTGCAATAGTTTGCGGTCTAGCGAGGCACCTTCTGTAATAAAATCCGTCTTCGTGATGTTCCTCAGATATAGAGCAGGCTAACCGATAAACCAGATAATCTCCTGCCAACCCGCTTTCTAATATCCCCGTGATATCCAGATATATAGCTTTTAATATGCCTCTCTCCACAGGATGGCTTGCAGGATAGTTGCAGCCTGGGTTTGTTACTTGAGCCGAGAACGAACATTATACATTTTGATATTTGTATTCGGACAATCTCATTACCTTAGCGCCAGCCATTCTCATTTGATTGCAGCATAAAACCAGCCCTCGGTACCCGAGCCACTGATTTAGCCAAACAATGCAGGAGTCACATGTCAAAGGTTGAAGGGAGATGATTTCATCAAACAACATGTGGTGTTACGCGCATGATTAAAGTCGCGGCGTACATGGTGGGAAACGCGTACCGAGTTCAATGCTAACAAGAAGAAGAGTGACATGTTTCTTTCTCTTCCCTACCCCCCTTTTCCAGAAAAAGTGCATCATAAAAGCCTTGGCAGTAGCTCCGAGCTGTAGGAAAGGATACCTGGTGGTAAATAATTCAAAGCTATGCTGTGCATGTTTAAGTGCGCCAGGAAAAAGAAGGAAGCAGCATGTGTGTTAGTCTGCACTGGGGAGCTCTATGGGACTGCTTCAATCAGAAAGAAGAAAATGCTTCTTTTCCTTCTCTCACCTTCTTTGGTCTTTGCCTTCACATGCACCCTTACTGCCGCCTTCTCTCGTGACAGCCTGCTAGCGCCCTCGGGGCAGAGGGTGAGGGGAGACGGGTGGGTTTGGTGGGGATGGCGTCCCTGTCCCCTCTGCTATCATATCTTGGGTATCATGGCTCTTGATCTTCATCTCACAGTCAGGTTTATCTATCAAGTCCTTGAAAGCACAGGCTCCCTTCACATCGGCTATGCACGAAGCTGAAACACAGAGACTCCAGATTAGAGCAGGCTGCCGGATGGCTTTATCTCCTTAGCCTCCTGTTGCAGTGAAATTGGCTACGGAAGGCTCCAGAGAGAAAAAAAACAGACAGTGTTGGTCAGGTGCACCAGTGAAAGTGCACTGTTTATCTCAAGTTGGCTTTCGGTATGAAAAAAAGAAAGATCACAATTCTCCTTGGTCTCTCAGGGGTCAGCCTGGATTGGTTCCAATCGAGCGCTTGTTTTATTGAAGAACAATAGCGTTTTCTGAAGATCTTTTTTTTATGTGTGTGGTTTGAAGGTATCATCCTTCACAGAGTGTTGTGGTAAGGAGGGGTGAGCTGGGAAAGGATTTAGACAGATCAATGCGCCCCTGTTTGAAACGCGTGCCATGGGCAGCAAATACTTGCTTTTATTGAATTGCGAGGACAGTGGAAAACGTGTCCAAGAGCCATCAGTGAAATATGGCTAATATAAATGAAATGAAAGATTTTGAGGATTGACATGTATTTAATTAGTGTTAACCTGTGCAGAATTTTCTACTACAATATTATTATGCTTCTGCATTGTCTCCAAGGCATTGATATGTGTGCAAGGTGTTCTCCAGGGTTGTTGTTGCTGGTTGCTTACTTGCCTAATTCAAAATATACATTCCCATTCTTTATCAAGTTTCCTATTTGTTGGTAGATACGTAGTCTGGGCATTTTAGGTTGGACTTTTGAGGTTTTGAGCAAGTTTGGGGTTTGGGTGAATAAAAGTGCTTAAGAAACCACCACTACATTCAAACGTTAAAAATATATACTGAACTAGCTACTCAAAGCTTAAATTTGAAATTCCTAAACAGCCTCACAGTGTAGCCAAAGACACATCTGCTGTTGCACAGCTTAGAATTTTCCATTCTCCTTGTCTGTCTTAGCTTTATCTGACTCTGAATTTCTTTCTGTCTAGCCTTGTCTCTAACCTTCACACGATGTCCCCCTCGTGGTTTACGTTTCTTAAGATTCCCACATCTTCATCCAGCCTTGCCGTGTGATTGGCAGCTTGTATTATCTGTGGATCTTCACCATGCACTTTCTCTAGCTAGGCTCGGGGAAACTTAGGGAGCTTCTGCTATCTTCTCAAGCCTGCGGCCAGCATTGAGGCAGAGGAGCTAAAGCTGACACTGGGGCTTGGGTCTCTTATCTCCCTCATTTTCTACAAGACTCCGGAATCCTCCCCCATCACCAAATTAATTGCTAGAGGACAGAAAAATTGCAGAGACCCAATCTCCATTTAGCCCTTCACACCAAGAAGAAGAAAATCTGTTTTAGCATCTTATTATTATTAATATTTATGCCACAAGCGCCATATGTTGTCACGCATAGGAATGTATATGCAACCTGCATCCTGCAGCATTCATGTTGACCCACTTTCAGAAGAGTCTGGATTGAGGATGCTGCAGTGGTTGCATACACCTGCAGGAGACAGAGAGGCCATACGGGACATGTCCTTTGGAGGCTTACGTAGTTCAGAAGTTCTTGATGGGCTGCTTGAGTATTTATAACATGTTCAGGGTCTTTTAAAGAAGAACTTACAAATGTGTGGTGCAATCTAAATGTTCATGTTTGAGATTAATACCTTCTTTAGCGGGCCTTATCTTTGCATGCCGATTTGTTCTTCGATGTAAAAAAAAACAGTTTAAATCAGTAGGATGTCAAGGCATGTTAGCTGATGAGATTAAAAGTATAGCATGTGATTTTCATGGACGTGGGCGTATGTGGGAAAGCCTGTGACATCCAACAGTGATAATTAGTGGAGAAACAGTCTCAGTGTGCATAATGCTGACCTTAATTACATGTTAGCAAAGTTGCCTTAAGGAAAGCCTAATTTGAATCAAGTAGGTCCCTACATAGAAAATTGTTGTGTGGTATGATTGACTACGCTAAACTATCTAACAGGAAGTAGGCCAAATGAGAGTTTTATGAGTGTTCCCGAGCTTATATCTTGCACTGATAATCATGTTTAAGATGCATTTGATTCTTTTGATGTCGGCGTGACTGTCATCTTCACTTTGATAGGGTGGATTATTGTTATTAATAGTATTAGAAGACACATCAGATTGAATCTGTCTTCTAGGCTGATTGAAGATTTGTAGACTGGAAACATCATAATCTTTAAGATATTTTGAATCTTCATTAAAGATCTATTGTGCATTTTAAGTTATTTACTTTTCAGAGAAGCTTTCCTGTGCTTTCATTCTCTCAGTATCTCAGTTTCTCATTTCTCTCCTCTGGCTTCTAATTATTGTTGGATAAAAACCTTTATCTTATGCCACAGTGGCAACACTGCTTCTGTGTTTCTTCTCCCAGGGTAGAGAAATTGCAAGACGCAATCATTCCCAATCCTGCGTCCCACGGTATTCCAGTTCTCCTATTTGGGAGTTCAGAGTGTACTTGTTTTTTTTGCCAGGTGAAGTATTAAAATACATTGATGCCAAAGCCAGATGCCAAATGCAACATTGTGTAAAAAAGAACCAAAAACACCCACGTGGTTGTTGCACAGCTCAAAGGCATCTCTTCTACAATGCTTGTTTTGTTCAGTGCAGCTTCATTTCATTATTATTATTAATATTTTTAGTCGTATTGCTTGCTTTTTGTAAACCTTTGACCTAAGTATTAAACTTCAGCTGTAGCTTGCTCTCAGATTGTGCAGCTTATTGAGTGTTTTGCACAAATGTGCGGTTATCTTTCAGCTGGCAGATAATAATATTGTCAACAGCTAGATTTATGTGGCATTGTGATTTAAATATTTTTATTTTAATGTAGCAAAAATGATACAAGTAATTTAATTTCAATGTTAGAATGAAATTTCTTGAAAGTAGGATCTAACTTTTGCTCACCCGGGTGCAGCACATACCACTCAAATTGTATTCATAAAATGTAAAAATCAAGTATATGACGATTGTAATATCTGTAACCAGAGAAGCATCGCTGCTGTGGGAAACCGACAGGAGGGTGATTGCTTAACAAATTTTGTTGGTTTGTACCCTGCTAGTGAACTTGTGAAAATGACTCTAAAAAACTCAGCTGTGGCTTCAAAGATATTTTTCTAGGTATGTTTTGTTGCTGCTTATCTATGCTTCCTTCTGTAAAACGTAGCAGTGCCTTATAATGCTTTCATGCACATATAGTAATTTACATATGCTTTTATCCAAAGTGACTTATAGTGGATTTAGGATATGTTTTTTCAAAGTACATTGCTGTTACTAGCATCAAAATTTAGCCGCAGGAGCGCTAATCAGGCTAATGTGGACTCGCTTGTACTGTAGCTTTTAGGGTTTAGGAGTGTTTTACACTTTCTGAACACTCCTATATTCTGGTCGCCATGAAACACTTTTCCAAAATCGTCTGTGGTGGATATGTTTAATCAGATTATGAAAACATAGATCTAATGGTAACTGGTGTTATATAAAGCTACTTAGCAATTCAGTCCCTGTGAGGTGTGTGTGTGTGTGTGTGTGTGACTGCACTAGATGGGGAGGGCGAGCGAGCTCCAGGCTCCTGAATTAACATTAGACTTGTTCCGACCTGCACCCTACAGACAAATGTAATGTCATTTGTCCTTTGTAGGATATTCTGCATTTAGGCGTTCTGTGCCTCATACTGGCTGTTTACAAATAATAGTGCCCGTGAATTATGCCACATTAATGTTAGAGTATAAATTCTGTAACCCTGAGGATGGAAACGATTTTTTGCTTATGAACTCTATTTTGAAATGCAGCGTCCTTTTGTTATGTGTGAATTATTCATGCTAATAGGTTTTTTTTGATAGGCGTTGTGTTTTGAGGGTTTTATTTTGCATCGTAGCTTTAGAATTCTCTACTGTTGCAATTGAGAGAGTGTCTCGCATTTGGATCTGAAAAGCAGTTCAAGGAGACAGAATGCTGAGTGTAGTCGAGTTTGCTTTGCTGAGACGACTTAAAAATGTTTTACCACAACTTAGCATTTCGGGTAAGCAAGTGAACCTTAAACAAACTGCAGCCGGTACAAAGATGTGCAAAGAGTTTCTTATGCAAGAGTACAGTCAAAGATTGATTTAGAGAGTGAAGTGGTTGATGTTTTTATTCAGCGGACATCCTTTAAAAGTCAACGCAAAATACAAAGTGACCCTTTTTACTCTATTATTAAACATTTTTGGTCTGCTTATGCATTATTCATTAGTGCATGTAATTCTAAGAAGAAGAGTATTTGTCAGCTTAATCTTAATCAAAATATAAAATCTTGCTTCGCCTCTAAAAACATTTTTGATCTCTTAGACTGAAAATTAAAGCTATTTAGACATCATTTTAGCAAATTTACACTGAAGACTGTCTGTTCTAGAACACAAAGCCCACATTTCACAATCAAATTCATTCTACATGAATAAAATCAAGTCAATTTTGTTACTTGTTTGTCCTATTTCACATAGAAACATGTCATGTAACAGAAGTAAATGGATTATAAATGTTTTTAAAAGTAAAGTGTTGTTCATCTTCTAGCATTAGAAATCTGAAATGCAGATTACCTTAAACGTCATCTTTTGCACCAATATTATTTTGTCAAAGGGTTAGTGATTCTCAAACAAGCAGAAAAATGGTCTAAAAAAGTCCATGTTAATGCAGGAATTTAAAATATATTTATTTCATACTAAGTATAGTTCAAATCTATTAGCATATTTACTGACAGATAACTCGAGACCTACTGATATAAAAGTTTTAATTAAACTTTATTTGGAGTATTACTTGTGTACAATGCATATTTCTTATAAATAAGCCTAAAATGCATGTTTATATCACTCTTGATGAGGATTGTGTAATCTTACTTAATTGTAATTACTTAATGACTTGTGTAATCTTTCCCTTTAAATGTAACTTGCAATAGTTCCACTTTAGCACAATTAGATATACTAAGTATGTCTTTAATTGGACTTACAAAATGGTCCACAAAACCAGTCATAAAGATCAAATTTAAAATTTAATTTAAAATTGTATAATTTTAAAATTAAAAAAATTATAATTTTTAACGAACACCAGTTTATCTGGATTGTTAGTCATAAACCAGATAGACTGCATCAATAATTTTGAAAAACAGTCCATTTAATTGTTTGTCAATTTAAACGGGTGCACCTAAGAGTTATCAAAACTTGATATTCATTCCATTTTGATTTAATGGGACCTTTAAAAGGTAATTTTATCCAACAACGGTATAGAAGTCGTTCTCATTCTGGACATTTGTGAGCATTTTTCTATTCTTGCACATGTCAGCAGCTCACCGTGTCATCTGCAGATCGAGTCTCATGAAGCGTGCAATCAATAAGACACCGCAAGAAAAATGTATAATTTTGACTTATACAATGTATTGTTAGCTATTGCTACTAATATGCTACTGGTTTTGTGGTCCAGGGTCACAAATGGTTCTTTTCTCTTCTTTGGTGAGCCCAAAATGGTCTTTCTTTTTTCACTTTTTTCACTTTTGCTATTGTGCTGTTCTAGATTCAGCAGGCTGCTACTGTACAGTTGCTTGTGAAACACATTGTGCTGCGTTCTTGTTAGATTTTGAGATTGTGTTTACTTTTTTCTTAAATTACCTTCATACACTTTAATGCTCACACGTACAATCCTCCTTCTCAAATACTCTTGAGATGATTTGTTTTAGCCCACTAGACAACTCCCTTCTCAGATCATTCCATTGCTCAGATGAAAGGCCCCTGTCTCTTCTGATTATCTTCAAGCCTGCAAAAAAGGGGGTGTGGGGCTGAAAAGAGGAAAGGGATGGAAAGAGAGGGAGAATGAAAGTGAAAAGAATGAGTAATGCTTCAGAAAGCCTGGAATTAAACTGCTTAATTATGCATCCTTCATACATTAATCTTTCATGATTTGGGAACTAACATTGTCAATTATACAACGCTTCCAAACATTGGAAAAACTGGAATATAAGAGACGGCTGGAAAAAGATAGGCAAAGAGAAAGAATACACATCCTGAGGAAGACGATAAGCTGGAGGAATTTCATATTATTCTCTGTCTTCATTGTTATTGCACTTATTGTTGTCAAACGACTTCCTTCGTGGGCTTTTCTCGTTCTGTCGCTTGCTCTGCGCGTTGTCATTAACAGTGTAATGGCACGTGATGTTTTGGGCTGTTTGCTGGATATAATTACCTGATGAAATGTTAATGTGCAGTGGCAGAAGGCGTAGCAGAGAATAGAGTGAACTAAATAGGCTAAAAAGATCTCAGACCATGATCCGTTAGGGATGCACTGATATCAATTTGTCTGATTTTGATAAGCCTTTTTTTTTTCATGCGGGACACAGATTAAGACTTAACCACACTAGTAAACATAAACAATGACAATTATTTCTAGAGCATTTCATAATTTTGATATATATATATTAAAAAAAAGAAAAAACAATTACAAATATTTTAATAAAAAATATTAAAATAAAGTAAATATTGAAATTATTTTTTGTTTTATTGTTAAATTTATGCATTTTGAACAAACTTAAATTACTTAAATAATGAAGAGTTGTATTTTTAATTAACTAACAAACTATAAGAAATAGATTTTTATGGTACAGTATTTGTTTTAGCTAATACATTAATAATGTATTTATTTTATTTAAGTTCTGTAGTCATATTATGCATTCACCGCACAATATAGCAATACAAAAAATTGCATATTTATTTTGAGGATCTTCGAAGATTACATTACATTTATTACAGTTATTTAATTATTAGTTAATTATTTAATTTAGTTACTTAGTTATTGCATGATAAGTGAACATTACATTACATTACATAGCTTAAGTATAAAAATAGAGGAAACAATCATGTAGAATTAATATCAGCTACTAATATTGTTCATTTATATTTTATCATTTATTTGTATCTGTCTGTCTGCTTATCTCCCCATAACCAAAAATGGTTTGACGCACCAGTTTAATAAACACCAGTTTATTTGGATTGTCAGTCATAAACCAGATAGATTGCATCAATATTTTTGAAAAACTGTCCATTTTATTGTTTGCCAATTTAAACAGGTGCACCTAAGAGTTATCAAAACTTAAATTAGATTCCATTTTGATTTAATGGGACCTTTAAAAGGTAATTTCATCCACAACGGTATAGAAGTCGTCCTCATTCTAGACATTTGTGAGCATTTTTCTATTCTTGCACATGTCAGCAGCTCACCGTGTCATCTGCAGATCGAGTCTCGTGAAGCGTGCAATCAATAAGACACCGCAAGCGGCAGGGTAAACAATTCCTGAAGTCTGGCAGCAGTGGACGGACTTCATCAGTGACAGCCTCCTCCCGAGATACGCCCGGTGCCTCTTGGAGATGGGCTGCGTGTTGACCTGGTGTCAAGTCCCTGCTGTAGGAGGGCATTCCGTCCACTCCGCCAGGGCAGCGTGGGGGTTTCACAGCACGCCTGTTTCCGGACCACTCCAGAACAAAGACCCTGACTGGGGCCAAGACCTGCCGCTGCTCCTCTGAACTCATGCCACAAGCAAACATACACAATCGCACAACCGCACACCGTCAAACACACCCTCAGACATATACACGGGACGACGCTGGCTCTCTTGGGGCCCTTTTGGCCCAGCATATGACGGTTCCCAACAATAGCCTTCAGCAGATGCCCGCGGTCCAGAGCCAAACAGATGGGAGGACCGGAGTGGATTTGGACGGGCGAAGCGGTCGCCCGCAGCGCCAGCTTAAGACCCGAGGCTGTCAGAGGAGAGTATGGAGATAAATGAACATGGTGGGGGGTAAAACTGAGGGCAGTGCCAGGGTCCAGGAACAGCTTGCAGAGGGACAGGCTTGAAAGAGGTAAGGCACATGCAGAGGAAACCAAGGGTGAGCTGGATGCCCACCAAGACTAATCCTCCACCTGAGGGCAGGGAGATGCTTGTGCCTGAGGCGAAAGAAAACATGAGTGGACGACATGCTAGAAAATTAGACTTGGAGGCCTTTATTGGATGCATGAGAAACTATGAACTACTAACAAGAAGCAGTACTTACAATGCATGAGCTTGATAACTAGCCTTGATCTTTATGTTGTCTGTCCCGCTGTGAGAGTTACGTGACTTGCCATACAACCACATGCCTGACTGCGAGGCGAGGGATTTAACATAGACTGGGATAACGATGTTGCAAAGATCAATGAATTCATTGAATACATGCAGTATGTGTTCTTAAAGATCCCAAGAATGGTCCAGGGTGTGCAATGCAGTGCAACCGGTGGCTCTCAGAAGAAAAAAAGTTAAATTTTAAATGCATTTTTAATGGTTCTGCATTAAAATTTCAAGATAGACCTACCATCAGCTTTGAGGTTGTTGATTAAGGTCATGCATGCTTTTGTTGAAGCTATCTCATTTTCTGCTCACATCTTCTGGACTAGGAATGATGTTAACTAGTCACAATCCAACCAATTTCTGATGTGTTTATTAGCTAATAACCGACACAAAATCAATTTGGTCAGTCTCCACAATCTCAAAATTGTCACGTGTGTGGTTAATTTAAAATGAGCAATATTTGAATGGCTATACATTGATGTTATATTGCACCTATGTTTTCGATACATTTATGTAGTTCGCAGTGCTGCATGAACAGAAAAAAAATGCTAGTAAATTTCACAAGTACAAAGAAACAACAAGTAATGTTAAATTAACCTTTACATTCTGAAAAAAACAAAAATACAATGAAAAATCTAGTTACTGTAGGGCTGTAGTTTTAGTTTAGTGTTGTTTTCCAAGAAAAAATTATATGCTTTCGATAAAATGATGTACTTTTGTGTTTTTTCTCAAAGCAAATTTGGTTTGGTTGGTTCATGGCTTTGGACTCTTTGACTGAATTTATTTTTATGGAAAAAATACAAATATAAGGAATAGGAAAATTACTTCCAGATATGGCTTAAAAAAAGTTTTCTGTTGCAGTTAAAGTGTTTTGAAAAGCTGAGGTAGAATATCACAGGACTTGGAGTCGGAAATGATACTAATTACGAGTTCGGAGTAAATGAATGACAAAGCAAATTTTATATTTACAGTGGAATAAAATGTCGAAGATACATGAGTTGCAGATTTTTTATGTTGAAATGTCCTTATGGATTTGCAATATGACATAAAGGCAATTTAATATATAATATTACTGCTGTCAAACGATTAATTGTGATCAATCGCATCCAGAAAAGTTTTTGTTTACATAATATATGTGATGATACATATATTATGTAAATAAAAAAAAAATTTTTGAATGTGATTAATCGTTTGATAGTTCTAAATATAATCTGCATCAGTGAGTGGGAAGCAAGTCTGAAGCAAATTATGTAAAATGAATCAATTTATATGCTTTTGTAAAAAAAAAAAATAATAATTTCTATATAATTTTATGCAATCCAGAGTGAAAACTGTTTGGTTAGTGTTCACAGGAAGACATTTCCACTGGTGTCTGGGTTGTGGTGTGTGTGTGTGTTCTCACATGGGCAGAATCAGCTGAAGCGAGCAGGTCAGGGATTGTTCCCCTTGAAATGCTCCCAGGATGCTGACTCCAACAGACCTGTGATTAGCTTTCCGCTGGCAATGAGAGGTAATCTAAGGAGGAGAGGGTACAGCGGCCTAACTGCTGCACACAAGCAAAACACACACACTCACACAGATACATTTACGCCAAGCCCCACACTTTCTTACATCAATATTCAACACTTGAACACAAATACATGCTAGTAGACACACACTTAATGACACTTTTTCAATTACCAGCTGTACTTAACATGCATGCACACTTACCCTCACACTCATGTCCCGAATGGCATAATGACTCTGAGAGCGCTACAGTGCTTACGGAGAGTAATTTAAGAGCCGGCTGAGCGGATGAGACCAGGGTCACAGGGAGACCCAGAAGGGTGTCCGTTATTAAACAGAAGGACTCTACAGAGAACAGAGATGGAAGTTCTGGTGTGACATCACTCAGGGAGAGTGATAGAGAGAGGAAGAGAGGAAGACAGGAAAGGGGGAGGGAGGCTTGATGTAAAAGTTTAATGAGTTTCTTATGGCACAGCAGATCAGTACTGGATCCTCGGCTCTCTCCGGCTGCCTTAAGCAAATGCTTCAATCTTCTTCCATCGGCCAGAGAGGAGAAATCCATTTCTGTCTAA
>JAUMHE010000067.1:15682220-15706355 GCA_032359235.1 Enteromius mattozi
TACTTATTATTATTATTTATTTATTTATTTATTTTATTTTTTTTTACATATTAAAAATGACACAAAATTATATTAATTTTATTTTTCTACTATGTTGGAGAAATTATATATTATGCCCCAATAAAATTACCTTAAATGTTGTCAGTGCATGTGTATGTCTGTGAATATATAAAGATAATATGTATGTATATATATATATATATATATATATATATATTCAAGATATTGTATGTAATGTAGCTTAAAGAGATTACAAGACAAAATGTTACCAAGTGAAAAAGTGTTTAAGTATCTATCAATCTTTCTTAGATTCATACATAAATTTATACATAGACACATGCAACATTACTTTTGCTTAGACGTGGAGAAAGGGAACTATTTTCAATATAGTGATGTTTCGTGTTTATTTTTTTGAGATCAGTATTGAGTCTGGCATGTGTAGTTCAGGCTCTCAGCATGGTTGATTCTGAATCTACCTTTCACAACTGAGAAATCTAAACATTACATTCTCCAACACAGCCTGGCATGCAGCCATCGTCAAAAACTGCACACCCAGAGTGTCTTGTATGCCACTCACCCATGCAGAGGGCTTACCTGGAATTGAATTTGTCTTGCGTGAAGCTCAAATCACTCTCCCCAGCTACCTCTTGTCTCACATGTCTGCCTGGACATTAGGCGTAATGAAAGCCAAACGTCACCTGTCAGGGAGAGTTGGAAATGACGCAGATCAACTGATCCTGCCTCCCTGTTAAATGTTGTCACACTTCACACTTCATTATGTCTTTGAAGCGGAACCCGCTGCCCGCTGAATGCAAATGTGGTGCGCTCGGCCTGATGCGCTGCAGCCATCCGGACAGAGACGAGGAAGCAGGCAGATGCTGAGCAGGGATCATTAGAGACCAGGCTGAACCCATGATGCTGCATGTCAATTCAGAGAAACACCTCCAGAATGCCAACTATTTTATAACATATACTTGATGTGTCTAACAGTCAATATTGAATTTCCAAAACAGCTAGATTTCATATTGCTGAAAATGAATAAAACTTTTTTGGGGATGGTTCACATCAAATTCTGTCATTATTTACTCACCCTCAAGTTAGAATTTCTTCTGTTGAACCCAATTATCACATAAATATATCATATGACTTCTGAATACTTCAAACATACAGCAGCATACACACACACAGTGTCGTGTAGACTGCTTTTATAATTGTTTTATGATTTTTACACACTTTCTGATGTTTGAAAACTAGTCTCAATGTAATTGCACCGACAAGAAATATTTAAACATTCTCTTTTGTATTCAGCAGATGAGAAAGACATACAGATTGACATAGTAAATGTGTTTTTCGGTTATGAACTATTCCATTAATCCAAGCGTTTGATTTTAGATATCATTCTAGCCATTTTACTGACGATAATTAAGGTCAGTTGGCAGACATCTTGCCTCATGGAATAAAACAGTTCTATAATAAATTCATGTCAGTAGAGCTGTTTTCAAAGAGTTCATCGTCTCTGCTTCATGGCATTATAGAAATCTATTCAGACTCTTGTCTAGCTGAAAGAGCACTGTAAGCACAAATATGCCATTTAATAGTGAGCTATGATGTTTCAGATGAGATGCGTTAAAACTTTTTGGCACGATAATGAGGTCACGCTTTTGTTATGATGACATGGGTGACAGTTTTTTATTCATCTGTAATTGCCTCTCAGAAGTGTTGGAAATAGACATAGCAGGGTGGAGTGGCATGTAGAAGTGGTGGGTGGAGGAAATGATTGGTTGATGGGAAGAATGACTGAGTAATCGAGGAAATTTGAGGACTTGTGTGAACCTCAGTGCTCTGTAAAGACTGTTCTGCATAACTATTTCCTATATAATATTGGTGAAACAAGCACATATGCAGATTTCTTGAATATCAAGAATACTACATGCCAAGTTAAGACCCACTCAGAAAACCATAGCAACACCCTGGCAACTGTTAAGAACACTTGTGGTAAGTTGTGGTAACTGTTAAGAATGAATATGAAACAATGAATGGGGTAAGAATCACTTACAGTAGAACACCTTAGCAACAGCATGGTAACATGCTATAAATCACTCAGCAACAGCATACTAGCGTCAACCTGGCATGCACATGACAACGTGCTAAGGTGTACTAATAACCATAGCATGCAGGATAGCAACGCCCTGGCAGCTGCTATGACCTTTGCTCAAGTACACGTCACATTTTCATTAAATGTAAAAATTAAGCATAGCAACACCCTAACAACAGCATATCAATATTTTATGAATTATTTAGAACACTTCAGCAACAACATAGCAACATCTTGGCAACTGCACTGCCTTTTGCATAAGAACCAATCACATTTATGTTAGAAAATATAAAAAATCTAGCATAGCAACACACTGGCAACTGCATAGCACCATGCTATAATCACTTTGAACACTTTAGCAACAGCATACTAACACCCAGGCAGCTGCATTGACTTTTGCTCATTTACCAATCACCTTTTCATTAGAAAATGAAAAATCTAACATAGCAACACCCTGGCAACTGACTAGCAACATGCTATAATAACAATGAACATTATAGCAACTGCACAGCACCATACTGTAATCACTTTGAACACTTTAGCAACAGCATAGCAATAGACTTTTGGTCAAGTACCCATAACCCTTTTAACACTTCTGAAACAGCATAGCAACACTCTGGCAACTGCACAGTGTAGCAACATACTATAAATCACACCAAACACTTTAGCAACAGCATAGCCACACCCTAGCAACTGCAATGACTTTTGCTCAAGTATCATCCTAACACTTCTGAAGCAGCATAGCAACACCCAGGCAACTGACTAGCAACATGCTATGATTACTCCAAACATTTTAGCAACAGCAACATATTGGCAACTGCACTGACTTTTGCTCAAGTACCTGTCTTTTGTTGTTAGAAAAAGTAAAAATCTAACATTTAGAATTTAGAAATCTAGATGTTCCTTCTTTCCTCCTCTCTCTCTTTCATCCCCATGCATTCATCCTTCCTCTGGTCATGTATCTGTGGTCTGATCTGGGCTCTGCTGAGGATGGGTTTGTGGAGCGCGGGCTCATGATGATTAAACGCGATCATGGCTAAGTTCCAGTGAGCCCCAGAGACCGAGAGTGTGCTTCCATCAAGCCGCGCTGCTCTGCTATCAGCTGGTGTCATCTGCTGATGACCTTGTCAGAAAGCTTGTTGAAGTGAGCCTGAATAGGTCAATTTTTTTCAGCACTCCGAGCAATTTAGTTTACTAAGCCGTGTGCTTCCACATCGCTACATGCCAAGAAGCAATGTCCCAGTTTTAGGGAAAATATATATATTTATGCGAAATATGCCCTCACCAGTGGAACTAAACATTCCCTGTGGGTGCAGTTCCCTTTCGAGCGGCGCACGCAAAACAACATCAACAAGAAAAGTAGGTGTGTGTGGAAAGAAACCCAGCCAGCGGTGCTTTACTTTGATTTAGAGTTCCAATAATGTTTGTGGCAGCCTATTTTTATTTTTATGTTTTTAAATGAAGGTTGTTTATTTGTTTATTTACTTATTTATTCACATCTTTTTGTTCTTAATCCAGACTGTTGATTGCTAGCTGGAGTCTTTATCTTTTAATTTATCCCAAAAAATACCCTGAATTAATTGCACATTTGTTCATAAATTAGCTGCAGAATAGTTTATAATAATCATTTCATCTGGAATTTTTGGTTATGTTTTTTTAGTGTTTATTTATCTCCCAATAAACCCACATATCATTAGCCTGTTAATCTGGATGACTAGATGAGTAGATGTTCTCAGTGGGCTAATCCTGCTCTCATATTCTTGATCCTCCTCATTCACAGTGTGTTTGAGTAGCTTGCCTCCCACCCCACCCTCTTCAAGCACATATTACCCCATCCGTGTGTGTGTGTGTGTGGTGGTTTGAGTGTGTCGAATGGTATTAGCTCACTGTGGAGCCGCACATTGGCTGAGAGATTAGAGCCAAACGGAGCTTTGCTGGGAGGAAGGTGATAGTTAGATTAGCCTTTAGGCTGGAGTGGAGGAGGGATGGCCGCCTTTCAGTGGGGCCCCGTCTACACAGGACCAGCATGTGGGACCGGACCTCTTCCTGAGCCTGGAGGGCCATGTTTGAGCCAGATACAGCTGGAAGCAGAAGCATGCTGTGAATTCTCTGATTTTGGTTCCAAAGAAAAGATTGAGGGTAGTGGTTTTGGCTACATTGGCTGAATTTTGTTGGCAAAGAAAATTTGGGAGGAATCTTTTTTTTTTTTTTTTTTTTGGAAAACACAAAGATGTTTTGGAATAGTTGAGTTTGGCCATGTATTAATTTATATGTGAACGCACATATGTATGCATGTTTACTTATTTATTTACTTGTTTACTGTGCTTTAACTTACTTGCCGCCAAACTGAATTATTCATATACAGTAGCAGTATCTAGTAGCAGGGCCATTTGATCTCATCTAATTTTATTTTCATTCTTAATGCAGTTGTGTTATATATTTTTAAGCTCTTACCATATTTTTTATTTTTTACAAAAAGTAATTTGTAGGCATTTTTTTAGTTCTAGCGCAGTGTATCAAAATTAAAGAATTAATTCATTAATAAAAATGATTTATGACCTCACACTAAAAATATGGATACTCAAAACACAAAAATATTTATTTATTTACTTACTTTCTTATTTTATCTTTTCTTTCTCTCTCTCTTTTTTGTTTGTCAATTTTTAAATCATTTGTGAAATCCATTTTCACCATCATATCTCCATCATTTCCTGTCCTCTCTACTATCTCCATCAATGAAAGTGGCAACCAGATTTAAAACACAACTCACATGTTGTAGGAAGCGATTTGAAGGTTCCATGACTGGAAATCACAACAGCATGTTTGGTAGATCATATCAGAGATCTTCTTTCTTTTTCTAGAGCCACCTCAATGGTGACTGACAAGATCGTTTTCATAAAGACTCCAAAGAACACCATCATGGAAAGATTTTGTCACGGTGTCGTAAATGCTTTCTGAACTCAAACAGCAATTACACCTCAAAAGCAGTGGTTTTCACTTTTATGGACAATCTAGGAGACAAATATCTGTTGATTTTAAAAAGAAGGTTTTATGGCAAGTCTGCAATGTCAGTCAAACAACAACATGCATTCAAAAGTAAAATATATTATAAAGCCCTAAGCTGTGTTTTATTGAAATCTGTGCCCTTGCTTGAATGCAATAGCTCAGGTGTCAATGTAGCAGTCATTCATTTCTGAAGTTTTTAGTTTGGCATCATGAATTTCAGATCCCTTAATGAGTTTTTAATGAGCTTTGTTAGTAACTCTAGTAGCCTTCAAGATGTTTTTTTTTCCTCCTCCACCAAGGAGTATTTTACTGAGATTTATTTATCAATTAAGAAGTAAAAAGGAGAAAGTGCAGATTCTTCCAGGAGGCCCATCAAAGATATTCATGTGTTGTCATTAGTGGCAATGGGAACGTAGGAATATATTTTCCTTATCTTTTCATCTAGTTCCATGGATTGCATCAAAAAGCATTTTAATGGAGAGTGTGTAACGTGCATTAATTCTGCCAATCGTCCTCCCTGATTCCTCATGTTCTCCTTTAATTCAGGCACTGTCTAATTATTCATTTACTTTTGCCTTAATAGAGTTTAGCACTTCAGCTTAAAGGTTCTTTTCAGAGCTGTAAAGACTCAACTTAAATGTGAATGAAGTCAGCTAATGTCATGAAGGAAATGGATGGTTATGCTTTTTCATAACCTTTCGTTTAGTTCGCCTCTCTGGTATCAGCAAGTTAATGAGAACATTTGTCAGACAGCAGATGTCTGGGTGTGTTGAGGTTATAGTTCACTCAAAAAAGAAACACAGCGGAATTAAAAATCGTTTTAATTATTATATGTATATATATTTTTGTAAATCAAGTTTTTATTTAAAAAGCATTGGTGGCTAATATCCTAGATTACCGTGGTGCCAGTAAGCGCTATACAATCCTCCTTGAATAAAACTATAAAGCAATTACACTAATTAACCAATAGTTATTGACATTTAAAGTGTTAAGCAGACAATCGTATCCAAAACAACCTTCAAAAAGTGCTTTAGTTTTTATGTGTGCTTTTTAAAATTGGCAATGACAAACAACAAATTCTCACTAATATTGAAAACATCTGCTCCACCAGTAATGAAAGCATTACAACACAGTATGCGTTTGTAAAGTTTTATGAAGCGCAAATAACAGTAATTTATAAGATTTAACTATTCTATAAATTACACTAGACAAATGTAGCTGTGATCATTTCACTTAAGCTCTAATGCATTTTGTATGTAATGTAAATAGGCCATATACACACTACAGAGTTTAAAAGCTGTGTTTTGTTTGTGTGTTTTTGGCTTTGTTTTGGTGTTGGTTTTATTTTGGGTTGTTTTTTAATGCAAACAAGCCAAGTTTAAAAACATGGCTGTTTTGTTTGTTTTGTTTTGTTTTGTTTTGTTTTGCGCAAATAGGCCACATGCACGCTACAAAGTGTAAAACATTTCTTGTTTTGGAGTTTTTTAGTGCAAATAAGCCACAACACACAAAACAAGTTTAAAAGTGCAATTTTCTTTATTTTGTGGAAAATAGGCACATACACATGGCAAAAAAATTCAATAAATAAAAATAAAATAAAATAATAATTACATTCATTAATTAAAAATATGACTGTTTCAATTTTTTTCCTAAACTAGGTGTATAAGTAAGAATGCATTTCCCAAAATCATCATAAGCCTTTAAGTTGATCGTAGAACCATCACCATCAATGTAGCTACAAATACAGTAACTTAGGCTTATGATGCTTTTGAAAAACACAGGCCAAAAGAGTGATGTGGCTTGTCAGTCTTACTTATAACAAACTATGTGTGGACTGAACCGTATTTGCCTCATAAATCATAAATCACAGATCAGGCACCTGTATTCTGCTGTCACGTACATATGTATCCTGCCAGCCAGGTGTGTTTTGGAGAAGTCAGATAATCAGGTTTAGAGTACGATGAGTGCCTGCATTCAGATCAAACTGTCATTGACTTCAGAGGCGAGAGATGCTGTAAAATGTGCCTCTCCTGTGATCCGTCCTCCTGGCAGAGCGGCTGTGCTCTGATTGATGGTTGTGAAAGCCATTGATGTAGCAGAGCTCAAGGTCTCTGTTTCCGTTCGCTTTTATAACCATCCGTGTTTTGTGTTGGCCTTGTCCGTTTTATGAGGTGCCCTTCGTTTGTAATCTGAGAGACCTGTACCAATTGCTTTGCTAAATCTCTCTGTGTAATATAACTTCTAGACAGTCTCTTTTTCTCTTTAATACACCTTCCCAGTTTATTGTGTTTTTATGCAGATTTGTAATAACCTCTATCACAGCGTATGAATATTTCAATCCACATTAAACTGTTATTAGAGTTTTTATTACTTACTAAATGGTAAGCACATCCATCTTGAGTGCAAGTGCAGTCGTTTAAAGACGAATGTGCAAAAAAATTCCCTGAAATAGGCTCAAGACGACATCGGGTTCATTAGTTGTATAGGTCGCCATTAATAATGGTCAGGTTAATAAATTGCCTGAAGTTACATGCTACCTGTGTTTTCTGTGTCCGAATCATTTGTGGGAATCTCAGTAGAAGGAGCAAGTCAGTGGATTTTGCGTAGTATGAACTGGCATGCCATTAAATGTTGTGAATTTGTTAGAATATTTCCCATCATGCATCATTTCTAATCTCCAGGCACTGAAGACAAAAAGGCTTTTGAGAAGTTGAAGCTCTTGACACTGTGTTCTGAGAATCTCTTGAGTTCGCTTTTTCATTAGATGTATTTAATCGCAAATCATTCAGAACTCAAAAATTCCCTTTTTTTCTGATGTCTTTTGAAGGAGAAAAAAAAAGGTTTCAAATTGAGAAAGCAATGTTTAATTCTGCTTTGCTGACACACTCCTTTGCAGATTTTTGTGCTTTAGATATGACCTGGATTCTTTCCTTTAAAGTAAATCTATTACATTAAAAATGGTAAATATTATGATTTTGTCATAATTGTAACATATTTTAAAAAATATTACATTGATTTGTTGTTGAAAACATTGAAAACATTGATTTGTTACAACTTAAAACTTACTGTAGGTTACTGTAATTTGTTTTAAAAGAACATTTCAGCGTTTCTACTTAACTTCATGTGTAGTCGCTAGCAATTTCTGAATGGAAGTGGTTCATACAGTAACCCCCCCCCAAGGTTTAGTTAATTATTTGTTGGCTCTAAAATGCTATTATTTGTAGTATGATCAAAAGTAGTGGTGTTCGCCTTAACAAGCACCATTAAGTATTGAGGTTATTTGGTTGTTGCATGTGAACTCTGATAAAAACAGCCCTTTATTATGCTTCTGTAAGATTCAAGTCTTTTCCGTGGCTGAGGGAAGCCTCAAACACGACTGCTCATTTATCTCAGCGTTTGATGTGTGTTGACACGACACTCTTCCCTCTCCAGGGCCGTCCACATTTAGCCCTCAGCCTAATGCCATTGCGTTCACGTACCCCAGAGCGATGCCCCCTAGAGGCGTACCTGCATCCTCTGTGCACTGCTTTCTAACAAACCCCAGAAATAGGGCAGCCTTCTCAGCACTAACCGCAATGGGACAATTCTCATTATTATGCAAATACATGCATGTTTAAGCAGGGGGGAGAAGAATCGACCGGTGGAGATGAAGAATTGCGGGTAATTAGCGGTGAAGGCATTTTGTTTGAACCTCGACAGTTTCAACTTTGGCGTGCGCGAATCGGAAGGCAGTCGATAAACAAGGAACAAACAAACATGGTGGGTGGGGGGTAGAGGAACGCAGCTTTCATCTGGAGAACACACGCAGATAAGGCAGCCGACTCATCAGCCGCTAAATGCTGGTGTGTCGTACTGAGACAGCTGCTGAATTAGAGAGCCTCTGAAGTGATTGTCATCAACTCTTTAATTGCAAATAAGGAGTGATATGTGAGGTGGCACGAGTGAGCGATTATCGGGGATGGTGTTTTGCCATTGTGTGTGTGATTGAGTGTCTGTTTATACAGACCTGCACACGTTTCATAGATTGGTTTGTGTTGTGTTGTTGGGTCCAGGAGCTTCACAGCTTTATTATTCTTCTGTTCTTGTGAATGTCTTTCATTGTTTCTATTATTTGTCTCAACAATTGGTCTCGGTCTCATTGAAGACCTCTTCTGCTCTCTAGTTTCTTATTGTGTTGAGAGCTAGAGGCTTATACTTTACATGCATTCTATTCACATCATTCTATCTATCTATCTATCGTTCTATATATCTATCTGTCATTCTATCTATCTATCTGTCTATCTATCATTCTGTCTCATTCTACAGTATCAATCTATAATTCTATCTATCGTTCTGTCTATAAAATTTATCTATCATCCTATCTTTCTGTCTGTTTTATTTTTTTATTATTAGTTTGTTTAATCGTTGTTCTGTCATTTGTTCTTTTGATTAATCTATCATTCTGACGTGTATACCTTATAGTTAAATTAATTTATCTGAATTTCAAAAAAGTTATTTTTAATTTTTTGTTTTATCATGACAACTTGAAAAATAATAATTTATCATCTATCATTCTTGTATTTTATTATAATTTAATTTAAATGACAGTTCTGCATATTAATTGCTGTTTAAAATTCTAATTATTCTCAATTTAGTTCTGAAGTTCTGAAAAGTCTTGTATCCCTTCTGGGACTCTACAGTATCTCAATATGTGGCCTCAAATGTTTTTCATTTCTTAAATATTAATTATGAGACGAGGACAGAGACAGAGTGCAGAGTGTTAATGATTCCTGGCACAAATGTACAGCTGATTGCGTTAATTGTGGTTGCCACTAATGAATGTGCTACTTTTGACTAAAGACAGAACTTCTGAATGCAGTTTCAAGAATTTCATTAACCAAAAAAAAATGAACCTTCTGAAGAACCAAATGACCCAAAGCGGGCCTAACATTGACCTTTGTGGGACCTCAAGAAATTTTTGTCTCAGTATAAGACAATCTTTTATATCTCTTTTTTTTTTTTTTGTAAACAGTCACTTTGTCGAGAACAGGATCGGGGGGACCTTTCGTTAATGATTCCTGGCACACACACTCACACTGTTGATTGCATTAATTGTGGGTGCCACTAATGAACGTACTACTATTGACAATAGCCGGAACCTTTGAATGCAAGTTCAGCAATTAGTTAGGTTCATTTCAAAACTCTGATTACCTATGCAAATTCAGCAATTAGCCTCGCTATTTCCCAGGGCTTTTGTTGGATTATAGTTACACAGCTGCCTGATGTGCCCGTGGATAATCAGAGGACAGGAAATGCATTGTGTCATTGACAGCCAGCCAAACCCTTAGAAAGCTTTGCTGAAACTGTTATGCTACAGTTCCCCATTTTGAGACACTAACTATATTTGGATGCATTTGAATATGTTTAGCTGTGAGTTCTGAGATAATAATTCTCTCTAAACCGTAAATTTGATGTTACTGCGGTGCAGAAGACTTGTAATTAGCCCATAAATCCACAGATATTTCTTTCCAACTTTTATTTGTGTCGTAATGCTTTGCTTTCACCTCATCTTCATCGCTCATTCACTCCTTGACCTCTCTCAACAATTGCTAGAAACTGTTAAAACAATTGTCACTCCAGGCACATTTCATGCATTAGCAATGCTCATAAACATCTGCCATGCACTGCGCTCCTGTCTTCCCTTAGAGTTACACACATTCACACATTTCCTGCACACATTCTCACCCGATTCTCTCACTCTCGCTTTCTCACATACACAAATTGGCTCTTGCGTGTTTATACAATCATTGATGAAACATGGAGGTCTGTGAAACAGTTCCCCAGAGCACATTAGCTTTCTGGAAATGTGTAAGTGTGTTGTATTAGCAGACCGACTGGATGCAGTTTTAGGATGCAGAATAATGTTTAATAAATTGCATTCGGCATGCCATTGTTTAAATAAGTAGTTCTAGGGTAAACATGCTGGCAACAACAAGGTCAAGGGTTCAGTTAGCATGGAATGTCATGTAGCAAGTGTTCAAGGCCGGCTGGTTGTGTTGCTAATTACGTTGTTGGTAGAACTAAATCATTCAAAATAATAAAAAATAAATCAAGCCAAAAAAAAAAAAAAGATTTTTACAAGGGAAAAAATGTCTTAATTCAAAATGTTTTGTATGCTTAATTTATTTTTATTTATTTATTTATTTGTTGTATTATTTTATTTTGTAAGCCATTTTTTTGTTTGTGTGTTATTTTGCTACTTATGTAAAACAAACGAAGCAATATTTTATAAATAAATATATTTTAGCTAAACATTCATTATTATTATTATTATTATTATTATTATTATTTGTTTTCATTCATGTAAAAATATTCTGTAACACTTTAGAATAGGTTATACTTGTTAACTATTAACTATGACTTTTATGTCAATAAATTCGTAATTTGCTGCTTATTAATAGTTATAAGGTAGAAAATTTAGGTATTGGGTAGGATTAGAGATGTAGAATATGGTATTAATATGTGCTTAATTAGCACTAATAAATAGCTAATATTCTAGTAATATTCATGTTAATAAGCAACTAATAGGTGTAACTGTAAAATAAAGTGTTATCAAATTTTTGTTTATTTATAATCAGTTTATATTGTGATTTATAAAATTTTATTTGATTTATAGATGTTAAGTAGTTTTCAGCATGGAACCATTATTGTTCCAATCAGTTAAATGTTTTTATTTTCTCTATTCATGAGTTTACATTATTGTAAAATATTACAATAAGAATAGCTTGTGATTTGCTACTGATTTAAAACAGGCTGAACACATAGGGGAAATAATATTAAATAATAACATATAATAATAAAAATAACTAATAAAATCTTAGCTATCACAGCTAATTCTCTTTTCTCAATATGTTAAAGTTAAATGTTTTAAGACAGTAAAAGGCACTCAGAGACCCTTCTTTATGTGGTTTGGTGTCTTGATCAAAAGTTGGAATTTAGAAAGCAGCGTTTCCTTCTTGCGTTGTGGATGCTGACAGGGGCACAAACAGAGAAAAACAGCAGGCCACTGTGCTGTGAATGAACTTTATATTACCTCTATAAATCACCCAGCCACTGATGGATACCAGCGCCCCGGAGAAAACGCCTGGAGATACTGATCTGAGAGCAGTATTCTGCTTCACTTTTAACGGCAGGTGTTAAACATTAAGGGAGCACTCCGTTCTCAGATCAGTGCTTGAGGATATGTTGTTTCGAGAGGTTTGGAGTCACTTGGGGAACTGAGAGTGAATTTATTAGAAAAGAGAGGTCAGGCCACCTGCAGTTATATACAGTCACTCACACTCTTCATCATATTGGTTTATGTGCTTCAGAATGATGTTGAATTTGACACATATTCTCTTATCTACACAGTCCTAAAGGCAGGAGGTTAGCAGATATGATGTATGTTATTTAGCATTATTACAATATACTGTAGTCTTTCACTGTTATTGAACGTCTAATCTCATCTTCAGATTGCATGATCTTTCTCATAAAAGCAAACTACGGGCTGGTTGTGGGAAATTTATTTATTTATTTATTTATTTATACACACATGCATACATAGGCCTACATACATAATTGCATAAATACATACGTTTTTGTATTTTTTTTTTAAATTCTATTTTTTTATGTATTTCATTATTCTCTGTGCAATTGTTTATTTGTGTATTAATTAATAAATTAATTTATTTATTTAACATCTAATTTCAGCTTCCGATTCCGCTGTGTGAAATTGAAGATGTTTGTTTGTGTGTGTATTTACGTATGCATGTATTTGTATGGATTTGTTAGTTTCTTTATTTATTTATTGTTCTATTTATTTATTTGTTTGCTTGCTTGCCTATTTTGTCATTTGTTTAATTGTGCAAATATTTGTACAACTTATTTGTTTTTGTTCACTGTTATTAGATGCCTAAGCTCAGTTTTGGATTGCAAGAGGTTTGTTTTATTTGTTTGTTTGTTTTTAATTAGTCTGTAATTTTACTTTTGTTGCATGTTTAATTATGTTTGTAGTTTATTTATAAACCAATCTGCTATTTATTAGTTCCCAGGCTTTTGAGGAAGAACTTTAGTAGAGGTTTGTAAGTTTCATGCCCTTAAATTTTCAATAGTTTCAGGTTTATTTGAGTTACTGTAGTAGCATCCAATAAGAACATCCTTTTTTTCTGCATTTTTCATAATGTCTGATGTTAGTCACTTAAATAAACAACTGTAGTTAGTCACTTTGCTTTTTTGTCAGTTATAAAGCTTCCTTCTAAGTATTTCTTCACCAGAACTGAAACTAAACCAGACTTGTCAAACAGTTAAAATTATTTAAATTGTACATCAGACCACTGGAAATTATAATAATGTACATACCTCTCATATGATGCAAAGCTAAACTAATGACCAAATCCCATAATTCTCCAAACATAAAGGCTTAAAATGTGCTTTTCCAGGACTTTCAAACTTTTGGCCAGGCATTCAAGCAGGTCTCCAAACACTGTTATTGCTTCTCTTTGCCGAGTGACAGAAGCGCTACGATTTGTCTTGTCACGCACCGAAGGGCAGATTACTGTATGGATAAATGGAAGGAGTGAAATAAATGAGTGTAAGGGAGGAAAAATGGATCTTTGAAAGGTGGAGCAGAGGAGTGATTGGTATGAGGTGAGAATACAGTGATAGTGATTTAAAGCTACAGATTCAGAGGAATAAAGCCTTGTGCATTATTGATGAGCAGATAATCTAAAAGGATGTGAGATGAGAACATCACCTGGAGCATTTTGAACAGTTCCGTGTGTCTGAGGGAGAGAAAGAACAGGTCATGCACGAAGAAATGTGCATATAGAGACCCCAGAAAGTATTTGGATAATTATAGGGATTTTGTCATTCTGCTGAACAAAAAAAAAAAAAGATTTTTTAAATATGTTGCTGGTCCCCATTGACTTCTATTTACTATTTTTTTCCCCCTCTGAAGTTAGTGGCTGGTTTGGTTACCAACATTTTACAAAATGTCTTATTTTATATTCAACAGAAGAAATAAACCCATACTAGTGGAACAACTTAAAGGGGAGTAAACCATGACAAAAGTTTCATTTTTGGATGAACTAAATACATGAGTGCATTAGAATTCAATTATTTTATTAGAACTAACTTAACTTTTCTAAGCCATTTTTAAAGTGACAATTATTTTAGTGGATGTATGAAATCAGTTACACTTACGTCTGAAAACTAAGGTGTAAAAACATTTGTCTGCCTAATTATAAAGTACAGCTATTGTTTTTAGCCTAACAAAGGCTTTTTTAGATGTAGTGCATTTGCCAAGTTTCATTAAAATAAATGATGCTTTGTTTGACATTTATAAAGAAATAACATTCATACATGTTGTCTTAAGTGTCCAAATATACTTTTTTTGGGGGGCACTATTTCTATTTCTGTAAATAAGTGACATTTTTTGTTTCATGTATTAATAGCCTGCTTTAAACAATGGTCTATATATAGCTACTCCACAGTGGAAAAAAGAAGATATTTTTTAGTGACACACTTAAAAACACATTTTAGTTGTATGCATTGCAGTATGGACGCAATTGATTTGGCAGTTGAAACCTAAAGAAAGAAGGAAAGAAAGTAAATGGGGCAAAACACAGAGATAACAGAGCTAAATACAGCTTGGATCCTCAAAAAGCATCTCACAGAAAAGGAAAAGCAAAAATAGTGGTTTTTTGATGGCTTGGATGAGTTTTCAGTGACTGCAGTCTGCTATGACTGATGACTTTTGCCTTGACCAGTTATATGTCCAGAAGAAAACATTAACACACACTCACACACACACAGAAAGAGAGAACAGGTTGTCATGGCTGAGACACGGCCATCATCATTTACAGAAATGTAGTGTAAAATCATATCATTCAAGTCCTTTTTCTCTGTAAATGAACAGAATGTATTCAGTATTGTGAGAATAGAGAGCCAGTGTTACTGAACACACAATATACAGGATTATTTTACATTTAATAGTGCTTATTTTCTTTCCATTTCTTTTTTATGATGCTGATTACATTGTTCATTCCCACACACACACATGCCATGCACACATGGTTACATAAGAGTAAATGTACCATCTGTCTGCAGAACACCACGCATTCTCATACATGCTTGAATGTTTAAACACCACAAATTTTACCACCTGTCCACCAGAATACGGCGTCTAGAGAAGTGCCAAAACACACACACACACGTACACGTAGACATTGAGAGTGTCACAATACATAGTAGCCAAGAAAAGTCCACTAACAAAATGCAGTCTGTCTGCATTAACTCTTTGGGGCATACTGTGTGTGTGTGTGTGTGACACATTGAGTCATGCTGTACGCTGATGTGTTAACAGCTCTGTTGACCCTCTCAGGCATGTGATCGTCTCTCTGTCTGATCTGTTTCTGGTCTAGGTGTTAAACTACAGGCCTACTGCATTTTTGATAGCTATACTACTAATTTACATAAAATCAGGAAATGTAGGAACAGTTTCTACAACAACAACAACAATAATATAATAAAATAAATTACAATTGTTTTTTTTTTTTTTTTACATTTTTCTTTTACCCAATATTCATTACTCACTGTTTCACAGTTAGTTATACAGTATGGACATTTTATAGTAGTGCTGAAATGCACATAATGCAATTTATATGTATTATTTTTTTTATTTAAAATGTATTATGTTCACAGGAAAACTGCATGAATTTTAGGGTAATACTTTTTAATGCACTTAAAATTTAACAGTTTTACTTTTTAATTGTACTGAATATTATTTTACAAAATAATATTGGGGGTCAGTATTTTATTTTTCTTACAGAAATGAATACTTCTATTTAGCAAGGATGTAGGATAAAAAGTAATAGTAAAGACTTATATAGTTAGAAAAGATTTTACATTTTAAGTAAATGCTGTTCTTTTGAACTTTTTTTAAATCTAGAAATCTAATTGTTTGTGGCCATAACCAGCAAGTAGCTCATGTCTAGATTAATTAAATCTACCTGAATGTTGTGACACATCTGGTTGTTCTTCACTTTTCCTCGTCCAGCCAAACTTCCTGCCCTCAGTATGTTGAGGTCAAAGCGAGGGACTTTAATGAAACCCCGTTTGCAGTCTGGAAGTGCTGTAGTCTCCGTGGCGAAATAGACTGTTTGTATATATTATTGATGATTTGTCCCCTGCCCTCTGTTTTAGTGCAGAGAAAAGCAGGTCAGCACCCGCAGGGCCGGCTGACTCATATTTCTGTTTCTTATTACATTCGTATTGCCATTCTTTCATTACTTTTTATTGCTTCTTTCTCGACTACAGAGGAGTCGCAATACTCTGAGACCTCATGCACGACCAATTTTCTTTGCAGCTCGGTTGTTTTTCCGACTCCTAATGTATCATGTATATGTTTTTGTGCATTATTCTTTTCCGCTGCAGCTACTAGATGAAGCTTGTGTGTTTGTTGCTTTGATGAATAATCTCAAATTGTTATTCATTACATAAATAGGACATGGATTTAGTTGATCCTTGTGCCAAATCAGGTAAAGTGCATTGAAACGCCTGTGACTGTGCCCACTGTGTTTATTCATTGTTGTTTATAATAACTGATACTACCCTGTGGCGTTGCCTATATAACATTACACCTAACACTGCCTTTTTGTTTTTGATGATTATATGATGTTTCTACGAGAGCAGCGGGACGCAGGGAAACAGAATGAGGGTGTCCGCTACCGTTTTGACCCTGTGGTTTTGTAAAGTCTTGGCAGGTTTTCAGCTCAGTGGAGTGGGTGTTACGAAAACAGGATTAAAACCGCTTGTTCTACGCCGATGTTTAAGTGGGTGTTTAATCCATGGCTTTATGGACTCTCTGCACCGACGGGCCACTTTTCTAGAGCTCATTTTGCTGAAGTGTTTAGCCTGTGTCTGCTCTGGATCTGACTAGGGAATTGCTAAAGTCTTTTTAAGAATGACATTTTAAAAAAGGAAAAAGGAGACCAGAGCTCAGTCACTCATGAAGTTTTCACATTGCAATATTTTAGATTAAACACTACTTCTGAAATACTACTTTGTATGTAACTATTTTGTGCTTTATAATTGTATACTGTTCTACTAAAAAAGAACCTCCAATATTTAATTGCTTGTTCTCTTCAATGTTGTTTTATTTTATTTATATTAGTGCTTAGTGCAAATGATTAATCACATTCTAAATAAAAGGTTTTTTTTGCATAGTATATTTGTACACTGTGTATATTTATATATCAATAAATACACACTTATACAGTATATATTTTGAAAATATTTACTTGTGTATATATATTAATATTTGTATAATTTATACATTCTTAAATATACACATGCATGCGTGTGTATTTGTGTATACATAAAAAATATACACAGTACATAAAGATATATTATGTAAAAAAACCTTTCTTTTTGTTGCGATTAAACACCGTTAATTGTTTAACAACACTAATTTATATACATTTATAGTATTTATTGATATTTTACAATTAAAATATTTTATTTACGTTTATAGTAATTTTATTATGTGCTTTTATATTTTTTATATCTGTTTTGCTTTATTTTTATTTCCAATTTAATCATTTTAGTACCTCGTAAACTTATAGTTTCTAATTCTCTTTTTTTCATTTTTCATATATTATTTATATTTTAGTTTATTTTAGATTAATTTCAGTTAATACTATTTAGTTTTATTCAGCAATAACAGCACTGTTCCTGTTGTGACAACTTTGCCCATATAGTTTGCTATTTGGGGCATGTTGTCACAAAATCAATAAAAAGCTTCTTTTTTTTTTTTTTTTTCCTGAGCAATAAAAGCAAAAATGATTAATTGTGTTAAACACTAAGGTTTATTCGTTTATTCCTGCACAGAAAGCCCTCAGAAATATTCATTATAAAAAAATATGTGTGACAACTAGCCCTAGTTTCCACTGTGATTTAATATGCATTGATTCTCAAAAGAATGAACATATTAAGAAACACTATAAAATATATTAGGGACAGTTTTGCTAGTGTTTTATCTGTTTAGAGAGTCAACGAGCCAGAAACATTCCCCTGTGACTGCTATGCTTTTCTAAATTATACTACAGTATTAGAAAATATGCTAGAGAACTCCTTTGCTGTTGGATATAATTGGGATGCTATCATTCCAGTACAGTAGAAGCAGAAGTTGGTTACCACTAGGCAAAATCTAACAGAATAATCTGAGCAATAACTTATTTTTTACATTTTCTGAGTCGTGTTTGCTCATGCAAATATCCCTAATGCATTCTAGGGTGTTGCTATGTAGTTCTTATGTTAACAACAAGCATCCTGACATTCATAAATCTTAGAAGATAAAAGCACCACAAATACTTTGCAGTGGTTGTAACACTTGTACTTTCTGTAAGTGAGTATCCTGCTGTTTGAATTCACTTTCTGCCTAATAAAACGCTGTGAGGGGCAGGTTTTCATTATCCTTTTCTTTACATTGTAAGGTAATAAATACATAGTCACTGGCTTTCCTGTGTATCTAAATCTATTCAGGCTTTGCATCATTGGTTTTAATAGAGGAAAGGGGGGGTGCAAAGGTGAGCAGAACTCCCTCTGCTCCCTGGGTCACTCATAATTAGCTGGGCTGCTGCCCTAGGGCCAAATAAAAATGGAGCCAGGTTACCTCAATCTTTTCCATCCGGGCTAATCTTCTCCCAGTGGTGATTTTTAAACGTGTTCTGTGACCCCTGACAAAACACCCCCATAAACTACAAAGCAATATTCCAATGCACTCGAGCATTAAGTCCAGTGTTAATATTTTTTCCTATTTGACTGAAGGTTTTTTCTTTTCTTCTTCTTCTTTTGCCAATGTTCCACTTCAGCCCACTTTAAACCCTCCAGTCGTCACATTTTCATCTGCCATGGTGCTGAAGGCAATAGCGGCTATCTGATGAATGTATTAAGTTGAAATTTGTAACATTACATGGTCTATAAAAAAGGGAAAAGACAAGACGACATAATGGGGAAAGCTGAAAATGCCTCTTAAGCAATTTTACTGGCAGTTAGACTCTCAGAGTGTGAATTTATACATTTTAAACGTTCCTCGCTGACATGTTTGAAGTTCTGTTCTTTTCATTGCATGTGAGTAATGCACTTGATCATTATTAGCACGCTGTTTACTCAGCTAATAATAATTGATAGTGTCAAAGCCTCAGAGGGAAATGGCTAATGAGGGTCTTTAAAGGAACATTGTGTCTGTGACATCTTTCATGGATCATGGCGCCTAACGCTGATGCATTAAGTGCTAAGGAGATGTCTTGTTTTGCATTTGCAATCATTTGCTGCCCAGGAGATTGAGGGACACTTAAAGAGAGAGCAGAAGTAAAGGAAGACATTTGTTTGACGCTGTGGCAACACATGAGACGGATTGTGTTCAGCGGTTGTGAAAACATGGGCGGATTTCACAGAAGGTCACTAATTCAGAGCTAGAATTCTAAGCTTTTACATAAGAGGCGCTGTGCACCTTCACAGTAGATTAATTGACTCGTCAAAGTTATTAACTTCACAGATTCGGGCCCTTGAACTAACAGGCAAGATGAAGGAGCACATGTCTGACTCTGCCAAACACAAACTCTCAGGTTGTTCAATCGCAGTGTTAATTAATTCAGCTGCTATTATCTGGTCGCCTTTGGGTGAATGTCTTTCTGTGAATATTCTAGGAATAGTTTTTGTTTTTCTGGTGTGAATGATAGTGTTGCTGGAACACTTTCCATGTTCCTCCTTTTGAAGTGTTTATAATGTGGAAATACTAGGCATGCGACAAAATTACAATTATAGCTAATAAGGATAAACCAATTAATTATTTTTGTTACGGCCAATGTGAATATAAAATATACATTTATTTATTTATTTATTGTTTGTATAATTTAATGAATTTACAAAATAATAATAATGTATATATTAAAATACATATATTAAAATAAAATACAGGTTTAATTTAATAATGTTCATATGTATTAATATGTGGGCATATCCTACAGATAATTTGTTATAAGAATTAATAAATAATTTTTTTTTATGATTAAATGTTTAATTAGTTAATATTTTACATGACTCTTGCAAGTATGCATCACAAATATACAGTATGAAAAATACATAATACATTTGAGATTTTTTTTTTTTTCTTTTACAATTTATGGATCCTTGGGCTTTCAAAATGTCAGTTGTGATCTCTCAAAACACATATTTTAGTGATTATCTGACAGGTATTATAGATATTTCATGTGTGATACTGCAGAAAAATCACTTGTAGCAGCTTTAATGCCATTATATGTGTGCTGCAAGGTTTCAGCACCATGGACAGCGGCCCTTATCTACATATATATGATCTTACAGCCTTTTCTGTAATGTTCTGATCTTCTCTTAAGTGCTGCGACTTCTGAGTGTCTCTCTCTCTCTACCTCATTTATCCACTAGCCTCTTTCCCTCTCACATTCTGGCAGTGATGTCTTTTATGGTTATTATTGGAAGAGCTTGCCTTCAGAAGCTGACACAATGGCGTGAGTAGTCCCTTGGGAACGTTTTCATATCAAGGTTAACTTCAAGTGATTAGGATAAGCAGCTGAAGTTGTTGCCATGGGGATGATGATGGGATGCTGAGCTGTAAAGCATGATAAGTAGAAGAAGAGAGAGAGGGGTGCGATCGCTCCAAGGAGCAGCAAGAACAGAGGTACATGTGAATGGCCCTAAACTATATGTGCCCATCAAACTGTGATTGTCTGCCATCTATTTTTACACGACATGCATGTAATAATTCATTTATGCTCATGGTTGTCATGCTCCCAAGAATAGAGTTCACCCTCTTTCATATTTGCTGAACTTTTTAACCAAATCTGCAAACAGAGCTTATCTTGTCTGTTAAGCCTGAGCATGTGCGTTATTAACCTTTGAAGTGAATTTAAACTCTTACATTGAGGCAAAAGTCAGACCTGAGATGAACAGAACTGTGCTTTAATTTTCCGACAGCAGGTGTTAATGGAGTGGAAACTGACTCGGGTTTAATTAGAATAAGTTTGTGAAATCATTTTGTTTCCATTTTACTCAGAAAGCTATTACCAAAAGGGTCTTGTATCACATAACATTCCGTAAAAGGAAATCCATGATGCGCATGCATTAGGCAAATCAGTTTGGAGCAAAACTACAGTTGCCCCAGCTTTATTCAGTTTAAAATGTCAGCTTATCCTCTTGAAACTTGTAAGAGAGAACAAAAGCATCATAATTTCAACTGGCCCACTAAATTCGCCAAAAAGGTCCTTCTGTAGGCGCTAGTTCGCTAAGCTGATTAGCCCTGCTGTCCAAACTCACATCTCAATCTGTCATAATCAATCTGGCCTTCCAGATAATGTCAGCATGCTGTTATTTGGCCGATGAATGTCTGTTCGAACCCCCTGCGAAGTGCGTGCTGAATCAAATGTTTAACAATGCATGGAGTTTGTATCTCCAACCGCAGTCCATAAACAAGACGAATTTCTACACATGCGGGGCTAATGACATCACTGCTGGCTCCAGTTGAATGGAATAACAGCGCCTGGTCCCAGAGGTGCCGTAAGCGAAGAGACTGTGAAAACCGGAGATCTTCCTCCCTGGAGATCTCCCACACAGTGCCCCAGAGCTCTCATTCCATCGTCTACGAGTACCTCTCGTACCACGTTGGAATTAATGAGTCCTCGAGCGGGTCTGTGGCAGCACCTTTTGCTCTTTTGTTCATACCTTAGCATCATAATTTGACTTACGTAGGTGCT
Organism: Enteromius mattozi; assembly: GCA_032359235.1. Lineage (NCBI taxonomy): Eukaryota > Metazoa > Chordata > Actinopteri > Cypriniformes > Cyprinidae > Enteromius > Enteromius mattozi. The sequence continues at coordinate 15,704,130 of JAUMHE010000067.1, forward strand.
AATTTCACATAACTTGAAAGGCAATTAGAAAAATGCGTTCTTATGACTGGCAGGGGGGATTAAGGCTAAGCCATGGCGGTACGTGTATCCTACCGAGACTACTGATTCGTTTTTTTTTCTCCTCCATGAAAGCCAAGCCCTATTTGGCACCGCACATTATCGGTCATCACGTTAATACCCACGTCTCACATTGCCTTCGATGTGTTACTTTTAATTAAACTGGAAGAAGGCATGACAAATTAACATGGAATTGGAAAGCACCTTCCGAAAGGGCTGCGGCAGTGCGGTACAGTTTGAATTATGGGGTCAGATGTAGTTCCCCCCTAAACGTCTACAGTAATGACTGGATGAACATCTGGGTGGTGTTTTGGGTTGGAGCTTAATACTCGGGGCTGCTGTGACAAGGCGGATTTCTAATTACTGCGACGGCTTCACAGACTGTACACCCCCCCTGCTGTTGGTGACTGCCTTTCATTTTCTGAAAGATGCTTTTATGGGCAATGAATCAATGAATTAAGCGCTATTTTAAACCTCTTAATTTCTTCTTATTGCCCAGAGTTAATGATATTGCTCTCAGTTGAATAGGACTGTCGGTGCCCGTGGGGACAAGCACCGTGTCGTTTGTGTAATCCATGATTTCTGGATCTGACACCCAGCCTGGTGCTGGAGAGATCAGGAAGGCTTCCTGTAAAGGAACTGGATGCCTAATTGGAAGGCTCAAGTGTGAAAGGATTCTGTGTTTATTTGCCGCTTGTTCTACTACCTTTTTAATATATACGGTGTTGATAGGAAACTCTTTGCAGTTTTTTGTAGCAATTCATGGCATTTGCAATGTCAAGGTCATGGGGATTGCAAGAACAGGTTAAATTCCAGCTACACAAATTTGATTTCATATAGAGTGCTGCAGGGATGACATGCTTTTATAGGCCAGTATTTGGAAACAAGTTAGTGTTTTAGCACCGGTTCCATTGTGCCAAAGTCAATGGGGTTTTGCTTAAATGCCTGAAATAAGGTCTGTGCACAAGCTCAAGAATTTTCTTTCATGTTCTGTTATACAACATCAAATATCAGTAATGCTCCCTTGTGATACTTTTAAAAGCTTTTACTTGTCTTGAAAAAGGAGGTTGCTAAATGTGACTACAGAGATTTTCGGGAACATGAGTCATCTCACTGAACAGGTAAACTCTTTTACTCATAAGTCCACTTTTACAGCCTTGTTGTGTTTATAATTACGCTCTTGCAAACTATTCTAGAAAAATGTTCAAATGAAGATAGCGAAAGTTGTAGACAATTGATGATGGTTAAATTGACGTCATGTGACCTTAGCCTACATTTAGCTCTTCTGCCAATTCTATTTAGACTTTGAGATTCATAAAAGCTTTTTGTTTGTGAAGATTATTATGAACAAAAATCATAAACTTTTGTAGGTCACAAAGCTTATTTTCCTACCTGGTCTCATGGCATAAATGTACCTTGGTGCACTTTTTAGCGAGACACAAAATACGTACCAACAAGTACATATCACTGCAGTTTCCAAAAGAGATTAACAGCAGAGACAGTAAAACTCAGACACATTTTATTCATTTTCATACAAGGTTATTAATATGCTGAGATAAAACAGTTCAAATCTGCATAAAAGGTAGTTGAAATGGCACGGTTCCATCAACAATATATATATTGCTGATATTTTATATCAGTTTTGCATTTGTTAACACTATCAGGTACAGTAGGTTTAGGGTTGGTTTTGGTGTACGGCATATTACCAACATGATACAGCATTGACTTTTAGCAACAGTCACGGATATTTTAATTCTGAATGGCCGCAATACGTACCTATATCAACGTGATAAAAATGTGCCAGGATCACATATTGATCCTGTGTTTTAGTGCCATCCAGTGGACATTTCTCTTTGAAACTGCAGCGAAACGTGTAGTAAGGCACAAAAAGTGTTGCACAAAAAGTGCACAGAGGTACATATTTTCATGAGACCAGGGGCCTGTTTCAGAAAGGAGGTTCAAACAACTCTGAGTTTAAACTTGAACACTGAGTTGATTGACCCAGAGATTAAAAACTCAGAGTTTTGGGTTTCAGAACAGCTGATCTGAGTAAGGTCAATCTACTCTGAGTAGACTAACTCAGAGTTAAGCGTGTACACCGCGACTATGAAAAGCCATTATCAATGGAGCGCAGATATTACGAGTCACCATGGCAACATCTGAAAAAAA
>JAUMHE010000067.1:15756679-15783584 GCA_032359235.1 Enteromius mattozi
GATGTGCGCACCTCTGTTTGAAAACCCGCAGCTTACAATGTGAGGAGGGAATATTACTGTATCAATGAGTTTTCTGTAATTTCTGTTTACACTGTAATGACGCTTGCAATCATGCGATATGCCACGAATCGGTCTGTTTTAAAACTAAAAGAGGGAAAACAGACGTTTGTCATGCTGAGAGATAAGCAGATATGTGTGTGTGTGTAAGAAGATATCATATATAGTGATATTTCAATACATAGAATTTTGGTAAATTTGATTCACCCAATTTATTTTTTCGTCCTTAAATTTTCTTTTAAAATTGTAGCTTCCAGTTTTTTGGAACTACAAAGACTAGCCACCTATTCTAGATGACTATAGTTATACAGAATGGATTTAAAGTAAAGTTTAATTAATTTAACAACATATAAACATTCATAGATCTCTGACTTGTGTTAATGGTCATGTGATATGCGGTTTAAACAATCAAAATATTAATATTTGTACTGTTCAGTTGTTTTATTGGATTTGATGATAGATAGATAGATGTGCTCGTTGTTGGAGAGAAGCTTGATTCTGTTGTCAATGTCAATAATGCTTTTTTCAAAGGCATTACAAAGAATTATGAAATATGTATATGTATATGTTTATAGTAAATGATGGATTCCTGGTACCCAATTAGAGATTATCTAGCAGCATTCTCACTAAGCGTCTCCACACATATTTGTGGCGTTCTCAATAACACTCCCAATTTGTATCTGGCCCAAAACTTGCATCATGGCATTATGGCATTAGCCGATTCCTCTCATTATGCTCACAGATAAGGCTGCTTTTTAGGGCATGATTATATCCTCAGGAAAAAGGGCAGGCGGCTTCTCCCTTACCGCTGCAAACTAATCAGCCCCCCAAAAATTACTTATTGATCTCTGGTTGCAGTGTGCGGAGAGGGATTTAGAGTGGCCGGGTCATGGCAGGAGCAGTGTGTGTGTGTGTGTGTGTGTGTGAGTTTGTACCAGACTTTGAATATAGACAGACCTTTCATGTCATGGGATCATCGAATATGAATCAATTTCATCCAGAAATCTTTTAACAGTCCTTTACCCCTAAATAATCATCATAACAGATCTACTCAATTCAAACCAAATTGAGAATCCACTTTGCACTAACATAATCAGCGCTTTGACATTTTCTACAACAAAGTCCATCTTTCAGGAGAGTACAGGGCATTGAAATAGATTTTTCAGATGTTATACTCTGGCTGCATTTCCGAATAGCTGAATATTTATATTGCCAGTGGAGAAAACTGTGGAAAACTTAATAAACAGCCCTTAGGCCACAGATCAATATGGTCATTAGATTTATATGTAGAAGTTACTTGTTATTTTGATATAAGAAGCTGGTTTATTTACGTGCACATATTTTATGAGCATGAGCATGAGGTGGTTTTGAGGGTCTGTTACAGTATGTGCAGACAGTGTTTGGGTCCGTACTGTCTCTGTGTCAGGGCTCATTGATCCAGGCTATAGGAGATGAATGGATTAATTACAGGCACAGTGAGCTGTGGGACTACAGGCAGCCGGGCAGGAGACGTAACCGAGGGACCGGGACGGAGAAAAGCCGTTACGGGCAAATTGAACAGTGTTAATGAATGTAGCATCGCCTGTGGCTCCATCGCTGGTCCCTGGGTGTGAAAACTGGGCCACACATTCCTCTGCCGCCCCCTGGGACCAGGAATGAAGGATGGGTGACGCCCCCCAGGTCTCCTTCTGATACTGTATGAACGCTTTCGAAATGCAGAACCAGAAATATCACAAAATTGTGAGGATTTGGTTTAGTTACAGTTAAGTTTATTAGCCAAAATGTACAACGATTTTCATTGAAATGTATAATATATGATAAATGAGTATTTTTTTGTGGTACCATCTGATATAGTGCTGTCAAAAAAATGTTGAATGAATAGATTTCATTATGCAATTAAAAACAATCATGTTACACTGTTTAAATGTAACCCTTGCAAAATAAAAATATGTATCAGATGTATGCAGTCAAATTATTATTGAGGGAAAAGTCATAGTTAATAGTGAACTAAAAGTGCTCCCTATTCTAAAGTGTTATCTTTAATTCAAGTAACTATTTTATGGTTTAGGTTTGGTAAACTGTAAAACCCCTTTTTTTTGTTAGCAAGTCAAGCTGAGAAAGTGAGATATATTGAGACAACAGCGAAATATAATTTTATTTTCTCCTTTATAGTTACCACAATGTGCACTGCACAAAGCAAACCACTCATAGAGTAAGACATGTGTTACTGTAAACCCTATAAATTATAAAAGAATACATTTCCAGTGACTCAATGCATTTAAATGAACTTTAAATATGCAAGATGAACTCACTCTCTAACTTCAGGCTGAAAGCTAACATGGTGAAGCGACTTGTTTTTGTTCAAATCACACATAGCTGGTTTACATCTCATGCAAAATTAATGTAATCAGATAAATTAAAATAATCAGCATTTCTAACCATATTCTGAAAACCTAAAAATGAACGGAACAGTCACTGTGCTTTTGGTATCTGATTTTATAGTGCTGCATTCAGCTTGTGTCTTTCCTGCATATTTACTCACAAAAGCAAAACAAAGGACAGGGCTTGGACAGGAAGAAATGTGTGCCAGAACCTATTAAACCAACCTCGATCCGGCTGCCATAAAAAAGAAAGAAGTACATAATGAATAATTGAGTTCCAATGAGTTGTGGGCCTTCTGTTTATCCAATTACGGCACATTAAAAATGAATGATTAATCAGTTATTGCTGTTGGGGACTCTAGGTGGGATCAAAGTAGCTGCCCTTTTCTTCGTCCATCCATCTTCATAGCGTCACTTGCTTAAGAAGTCCAATGGAAGCCGCAATATGCTAGCAACTGCACTTTCTGCTAGCATCAGTGGTTTTTGTGTAACTTCAGGCAAATTGGATTGGATTCAGAATTGTTGATTGGCAGTTTTTGCCGGTGATCATTTTCTTATAAGGCAACATATACTATAGTAGATGCTTACACATACTTTATTGTCCCACTTACAAAATGCATACCATAATTCATACACATTTTGTTGCTTTCTACAGTAAAAATGTACCCTCACCATAAAATATAAGATACCTGTGACTGATTATAGCAAGCAGCAAATCATAGTTTGCTGGTGTGTATGGAGTTATGCTAATGTTCATAAACAACTATGTTGTCGGCTAGGGAAGTGTCTGGTTGATTCATTTCATTGATTGAGTCATTGATTCATTTTTATAGCTTTGGTTCATATATATATATATATATATATATGACAAAAAAAAGTACAAAGCAAATAAGGATAAAGTATTTACTTATGAATGTTATGGATATTTGTATAGCATATTAATTTAAGGTAACTAGGTATAGTAAATCTGTCTTATTCATTTATCTTATTTGTTGCACAGATTCATTCGGTAACACTTTAAAATAGGTAACACTTGTTAACTATTAATTACGACTTTTCCCTCAATAAATTCTTAATTTGCAGCTTATTAATAGTTAGTAAGGTAGTTGTTAAATGTAGGTATTGGGTAGGATTAGAGATATAGAACAAGGCATTAATGTGTGGCTAATTAGCACTAATAAATGGCTAATATTCTAGTAATATGCATGCTAATAAACAACTAGGTGTAGCCTTAAAATAAAGTGTTACTATTCATACAGTGCTATTGTTTTATTATTTTGTTAAAAAATTAGTAATTATTTATCCATATTTAATATTATAAGTATGAATTACATGAACAGTATTGCTACTAATGATTTGTCATATTACCATGCCTGTAGTTGGCAGATGTAAGCTGGTTTGTGCTCTTTCTTTGTTTGTAGTGCTGGAATTTTGTCTGAACAAGGAACATAAGCCACCAAACACACACACACACGTGCACGCGCCCCCAAGCCGATTCCAGTCATTACTAGACACACACAGATCCAATCCCGATCCCAGACAGTCATACCGACCTAATATATCAGCCATATTGATTTCCCTGCAAACAAATAAGACTGTTTTTTGGAGCAGTGGAATATGCGAGTGCACTGAATGCATCATAGCGACCTTGAGTTAATCGACTCTTTTCACCATACACACAACATTTTATTTATATATTTAGTATCATTTGTGAAAAACTGGCCTAGGTGTCTGATGGAAATGCATGCTATAAGTGACATCCCATCTCCAGAACTATAGGAGGTCCTGCTATTAATTTCTTTCATTCTTTGTCTTCTTCTATATTGCGAGTGTGAAAGGGGCTCTGCACTTTGTTCGGTTTGTACTGTTGGACAGCGATAGCTGCTAGATCCACAATCTGATTCCCGTCTCATTCTATCTGGAGGTCAGTGCGGTGTGTACTCAGTGTGAGGGAGGTGAAATCTCTGTTTGTTGACATAGGAGATGATGTGATCTGGAATTTCCTGGAAATGTATAAGCCATTGTCGGTATCAGTCACCTCTTCACCTACAGTGGGTTTGCTTCTTTTATTAACTGAGCTATTGAAAAGAGATGAAAAGAGACATTTCATCAATGTAACGATTAACCATTTTGATTGAAATGTTATATAACTTGAATTATTTTGTCTGTGTTATACGTTGTACACTCTGAAATAGCACATTTGAAGGGAAAAAATATGTACGAAAGCATTTATAATGCCCATTTTTACCATAACATGTATTGATTTGCCAATATAACAAGGCATATCTAGATCTATCTCATTCACTTAGTTTGATTGATGGATGGATGGATGGAGGTCTGGTTAGATTGTTTGATGAATAGTAGCAAATAAGTGGCAGATATATACTATCAGATAGATAGATAGATACATACACACATACAGTGCCTTGCGAAAGTATTCATTCATTCATTCATTTTTTTCACATTTTGTTATGTTGCTGCCTTATGTTAAACTGCTTTAAATAACTTTTTTTACACATAAACCTGCACTCCATACACCATAACTGTACAGAAAAAAAAAAAAAAAATTTAATTTCAATGTTTTCAACATCTTTGTAAATTACTAAAAAAAAACATTAAATAACTACATTACATAAGTATTCATATCTTGGACAGTTGAAATGTATCTCAGGAGCATCCACATTGCTTGTAGATGTTACTACACTTAGGGTGAAGTGAAACTGCGGCAAATTCAATTGAATGGGTATGATTTGGAAAGGCACACACAAACGTCTTAATAAAAGACATATCAGAGCAAAAACCATACATTGAGGTCAAAAGAAACAGGTTTGAGCCAAGCCACACATCTGTGGAAGCAATCAGAAAAAATGAAGGGGTATGAATACTTTCGCAAGGCATTGTAGATTGATAGAACAACATATGAACAATAAAACTAAAGAACCACAAATAGAACTATAAAAGATGGATAGATGATAGATATATAGACAGACGGATGGATGGATGGATGGATGGACAGATGGAACAACAGAACTAAGGATAGATAGATAGATAGATAGATGTACTTTTCACACATATTTCATTTTATCAAAACAAAAATCAGCCCCTATTTCTCATTTATTTCTAGTTGCATTTCAAAGGTGTCTTCATCATGTTTGTGTGATCAGTCATCAGGATTCACAGGGGTTCTGTCAGAGCCTGTTGTTCTAAATTGTTCACTTTAAGTACTAATCCTGCCGGAGATTGCGCTTGAAGTAGTCACCGTAATATATGGAAACAAATTCAGCTTGTTCTAATAATCACAGCTTCAATTGCACATTACTCCACGCTAACCCGATTAGCACTGACAATGGCAGTATCACCGCTACAATAGCATGCGCGCTATCAGGACAATAAATGCACTCTGCTTTAATTACAGCTGTCTTGCCTCGTGATTAGTCTTGATCTCTGTCACATATGTGAACTGTTTCGTCTTAAATGCTGTTTTATCCTTCAGCCATGTGTGGAGAGAGTTACAGAGTATGTTGCATATTGATTCTGGTGGCTTTAGCGGCAATTAAATCTCATCATTTCAGCTGATTTTTAAATGTGAGAATGAATAGATTAAGAACGATGGGAATTAGTGTCGGTAACCTATTAGTTGATTTTCCATGAAGACAATTTAACCTTTATTAATCTGTTCTTTCATTTTACGTGCCTCATTCTTTAAGAGTTTGTGTTAATAGATGGTAGATTCACCCAGTGATTTTGCTTAATACTTGCATGTTCCTTTTCTTTAAGTTCCTTATGCTATGAGTCCCTTGTTTAAGCTGCTACAACTAAAGTTTCAGGTTTAGTTCCTAGTTTCAACCTTATCTCATGTTGTCCCATGGAGATTCTCCCAGCAATTAGTGGACGATAAAATACTTTGAATAAAAAACATAAGCTAAATATCAGGCAATTAAACCACAACCTTTAGCAACAATTTAACGTTCATACAATCACTGACTGTAACAAAACACATTTTCAGGAGACAGTGTTTAGTCGACATCCAAAGTCATGGCATGATTTCTAAAAGTGTTTTCGGAGATTAGTTTAAACTCAGTATAATGTTGATTATAATGATTTCTACATTATTTCATTTTCTTTAAAAACAAACAAAAGAGCAAGGTTACATTGAGCCATATTTTCAGTTTTAGTTTTAAAAAAGGACTTTCATTATTTTTTCTGTTTATTTGAGGTGCAACACTTTTTTACAGTTTTTTTTTGCATCTGCTTACACGCATTTTCAAAACGTTGCCTCTTTTACCCCCCTAAACTTTACACACATATCCAAGAATTGCACACACAAAATGCAAAATGCCTCACATCTCTTGCAAAATGAAGAACTGCATTCAAAATATTACAAAACCGTCTTAAAAGTAAAACACCTTTGACATAATTTTAATTCCTGTTATATTTTTGTGTTACATTTGTGTGTGTTGTGGCTTGCAAAAAGTGTTTTATGAAGTTGAAAAAGGCTGATAATTGCTGTATGATATCGCATATTTCGTGTTTGAGTGTCAAGTTTCAGAAATTGTGTGCTAATTAAAGATTTTGTGCATAAGCAGTAAAAAAAAGTAAATGTACACGTTACTTTGCCCACACTAAAATCAAGTTAACATTTATATTTTCTTATGGCTATAGTTTTGAATCTCTGAATATTTTCAGATTTAGAGATTGATCTCATTCACCTCAAGTGCCTCATTGTAACCCAGAGCTTTGCATTTTTAATGAAAATGGGGACAGTGGCAAGTGAAAACAATTTTTATGTTAAAATCAGCATCGTAGTTTAATACATATCAATAATATTTTCTTTCCTTTTCTGTTGATTTTGCATTCAAATTTAAAAACAAGCTATTATGGACATTTTTATTGTGTGAAATGCCTTTGCAAATACATTTATGGATTACCTTAGATTACTAGTTACATTACTTTAAATATTGCAGTACTAATAAAAATAATTCATTACAGTGTTTTTTGCTTTACTTTAACGTTCCCCCAAACTGCCAAAGGCCGTCTCATGTTTAGAGGTTCTGAACATGGCACCTAATCTTACCTCATGTGGAGGAAATTTTCTACTGATGGAAACACACTGCAGGAGCAGGAAAGGCCACAGCAAACCCTTGCCCCAGAAGACACTCGCGGCTTCTAAATGGCTCAATTTACCTTTACCGAGCTCCAGAAGAGCACAGCCCTGCGCCACACATGCGGTTACGGCAAAAATCAATAAGTATTCTCAGAACAAGGGACCTTATTAAAACCGGACCCCTTTTTTCTTTCTCTCTCTGTATGTTTAGAAGAAACACTCACCTCCAGAAATCATTAAAGTCCACAGCAACAGATCTTCCACGTTAGAGCCGCAACCATCCATTTTGCGCTCATTTCTGCTTTGGGCTTTTGTGATTGTGTGGACAGTGGGCCATTACTGCTAGTTTAGTGGTACATTCTGGGTAATTCTATTACGGCCGTCTAGATGAGTTTTCTCTGCAGGTGTTGCTGGGTTCAGTTTGGATATAGTGGCTGTGGAGAAATTAGTTTGATGAAAATACCCTTCCTCGACAATGGTTAAACCCGCAGCCGTCACAATGTGGGTCGTTGTAACTCACCGCGGCTTTGCGAAATCTTTTACACAAGTAGATTAAGAAATCAATGTTCGTATTTTGTTTCTTGACACATAATGAGACTGTCCTGTGTGAATTATATGGCCATCTAATGTTTTTACAGTCGCACCACCCGAGGTTGGTAGGACCCTCTGATTGAGGGTGGTTGGTTCATCCTTCAACTAAACTGCAGCAGAAATTTCCTTCTGCGGTAAGAAACGGAGTGTTTTTTTGCTATTATATTTGATTAAATCTAAAAGGAGACCTTGGATCTGGTTGTCTTTTATATACCACCATGCCATTTGGCCTCCAAGTACACAGGCAGCCGTAACACTGAAATACATCCACACCATTACGAGCTTCATTTTACATTCCCCCAGCAAGCCATAGAAATAAAAAGCCACAGGCTCTGAAATACCTTGCTCTATCCTTAGTGTTAAAATGACCTTTTGCAGATTTTATATCCGCAGCGTTAACGGCCCACAGTAAAGTCTCAAGGCCTGTGCTGCCGCATAGATGTGCATGTGTTGTAAAAGGAAACGAATAGCGCGCTTGACCCAGGGATCGCGAGTAGCTGTACTCCCACATGCGATCCCTGCTCGCCCGCCCCCCAAACAGAGTGCAAACTATCAGTCATAATAACCTGGAAGAAAGGAACGCAAGATTCCTCCGTGAATTCTCCAGAAGGTCTGCATCACTCATATGATCCAGAGCATACATGTTTTATATTGTGTAGCCTATATACTTTTAATTGGTTTAATTTTTTTAGTGGTGAACCATTACTAATTTTTAAAATTTCTAGTTTTTAATGAAAATGATTCAACCTTGAATTCTCAATGACATTTCTGGAAACTTCCTGACTTGAAGGCTATTCCAGAAATTAGACAGCAAAAATATGTTAATGAATGGATGAATGAATTTCTTTTTTTCTGCTGAACACAGAAGATATTTTGAAGAATGTTGCTAACCAAACAGTTGCTGCTAGCCATTGACTTCGATAGTATTTTTCCCCCCAACTATGGAAGACAGTGGCTAATGGCAACTCATTTTGCAGATTGGTCAATGAAAGTGTAGCAAGTAGGCAGGTTTTGAAAGTTGATATGAATGAAAGATTGAAATAGATGTTGAAAAATAAATGAAAATTACTCCAGCCTTATATCTCACAAGCAACAGATGTTTCTGGCAGACAAGTGAGACATTATTTTGCTTCTTCATTCAGAACCCCACAGAAAATGCTTGACATATTTTGCTTTAGAGTTAAATTTATGTGGGTTTTATTGCATGGATAGAGGTTTTATTTTAATTATGCATTTAAACAGCATATTACTTTGTAGCATGTTCCATTTTTCAGTAATTATTACTTTGATAATACTTTCATATTATTGCAGTGATCATTTCCAATGTGTATACTATGGAATTATCTCAATAGCAGAAATTATCGAAGTAATTCCAGTTTACTAAACATAATAGCATATAATAATTCACTTACAGACAAACACAGATTTCAGACCTCAGGGAAAGTTGTACCAAATTCTTACATACCATCTTTGGGTGGAAAGGCAGGTGAGAATAATCTGTCTTGAAAGATATACTGTATAAGACATCTGCTCCAAGAGTTGGTCTAAATGCTGTTATGGTATAAACTAGCATTAAGAAGTCAGTGGTTACCAGCAACTGTTTGGTTACCAACATTCTTCAAATAGAACTTCTTTAACAGTATGTTCCACACAAGAAAGGAACTTGATATTATTTTCATTGTTGGGTAAACAATTTTAAATTCAAACATACTTTTTAACCCATTGCTTTGTCATTGCTGAAATGTTCTAAAAAAAAATTGAGCGTTTTTAAGCCCATGTCTGCTTTGTTGCTCAGTGGCCTGATATTCTTGTCTATTGTTCCATTCAAATTCGTCCATTCCATTTCTTTCTTCTTCTTCTTTCTTGAATTAACAGGTGGCAAGAGAAATTTGTAATTTTGATTGCTTAGAAAATAATAGCACACCTGGGTTACGCCCCAAATTTGAATAAATAGGGTTAGGTGTTTTGGAAAAAAATGGGTTTTATCCTTCCTTTAGCAAGCAGCATTAGCCTAATTAAAATCAAAATAGGAAACTTGGCAAGGATGGAGAAGGTTTAGGACAAGAAATCGACAGAGAAGAGGTATGTTCTTCAGTCCTTTTGCCAGCTGCTAATCACAAATGCTGTCAAGTTCCAAATCTTCCAGTAATCTGTCTCAATGTGGGGTATTGAGATATTGAGATGGTTGTAACGTCTGCCAAGAGCTTTAGTTTCTCCTTTAGCAGTTCTTGAACTCGACTGAATGGAGAAATGAGGATGAAAGCTGAGACGCCGAAAGAGGGCGAGAGAAAGAGAGAATAGGGAGTGTTTTGGGAAGGTGCCAGAAAACTGATTTGATGACAATGTAATGATTTCTTATGTAAATGACCAAATCAGCAGCCTTATTTAATTGGCCCAGCTGTGCTGTAGTCTTTTGTGGTGTGCTAACCGCTCTGAAAATCTGTCCCTTGTGTTTCCTGTCTGCTCTAAAGAGCTAGCTTCTGCTCCTCGGAGAATTGCCGTGTCTTGCTTGTCGTTCCTGCAACATTCCCACCTGCTAATTTACATATTCCTTCACAGATCGGCATCGAATGAGAACCCCAAATTTTGGCTTTCACAACCCAATCCAATAAACCGCTCTCAGAATGGTGGCATTCATGAAGTCTTGGCGCTGTTATTGACTCTCTTTTGCATAAATAAAGAGATCAATTCTGTAATAACAAGCTCAGCGGAGACTTGTTGGGGTTTTTGAACCATTTAAGTGTTTGCCAGAGTGGTCGACTGATACTGTGAACGTTCGCCCAGTGTCAGCAGGCGTTGGAGAACTGTAACACAAACGGACTTCATTAGAAGTCAGTCACTGTATTTACATATTATACCCAAGATGCTTAGAGCTTTTGTCGTGGATTTGCTACATAATTGGCCTTTCGTTCCAATTATTTGTGTCCTTATCCAGCTTTCCGACGGTAAGTGTCTACATCCTTCTTTCGGTGTGCTCTGTATACCAAATAACCTCGGCCAAGCTATCCCCATCCATTTCGTTATTTGACTTGGTTTAGCAGTGCGCTGTGCTACATTATACCAGGGTTGCGTAAGGCTGCAGAGGGACCAATTAGGCGGTGGAGATGGTGGAATGAGTCTCCATTCAGCTGCAGCTAGCATGGGATCAATGTCGAGAAAAAGGCAAAGCATCATTGCAACAGAAAAGTTGGTGGAGAATGCATAGATGTTTATTTGAAGTTTTCCGAGAAGAGCTGGGCTATCGACGGAATCGTGTGAAGCTAGAGTTCAGGCTTTGGATCGAGTAACATTATAAATATTTTATTCTAAAAGAGTGAAGCCAAGCATTGATGGATGTCATTGCAAACATCTGAAAAATAATCTGCTAAAGCGTAGATGGCTTAATAATTCATATTTTTGAATATTTCAGACTTGTTTAATGAGCTATGCAGACGTTATTATGTTTTCCATTTCCCATGCGCTGTCATAGCCTTTTGGATATTATGTTATTTATTCACTGCAGGTCCATGTGTTGCTTTGTAAATACCAATTACCGCGTTGAACATATTGCAGAGCGCTTTGTACCCCACAGACATATATATAACTGTTTATTTCAGCCCATTTCCACATCTCTGCATTTATAATACACCAAGCTTCCACATTTCCATTAGCTGAGATTTGTGACTGAATGTTTGAGAGGCTCTGCTGTTTTTGTGGCTCTGAAACTGACAGTAACTATCATAACTACTTGTAAATGTAGCGTTTTAATGATAGCCTTACGTATTTACGAGCTGTGGCTAAATTAAGGCCTCCGTGTTGGCTGTAATGTTTTGTGGAGACGTGCTAAGATACGCACAGATATGCACACGCTGCCACTGTTCCGTAATGGCTCCTCTGAGAGCCGACCGAAAGTGCTTTTTCAGCACTCGCTAATGAAACAAATCGAACAGGTCAGTCGTGTACTGCAGCTTGTCTATTGTTCCCTTGGACTCAGGTCAGGGCTGAAGGCTCTTAATTGTATCTCCAGGTTCCCAATTTTGGTTATCTTTTGGTCATGGCCTGCTTCTCTTTATTGGGTACTTTATAAACCCCCTCAACCAACCCTCTGGTGTGGGTCTGCACTGCATTGCGAGGATTTCGAATCAATACAAGACAGTCGTTAGCCGAATTTGTTGCCATGGATGCTCATAAGGCAACAATTACAGCTGGAATGGAGAGGTTTGGGATGGGGGTGGTGGAAGCCAGGGGTCGGGGGTGGTGATGGGGAGGGCAGCATTGCGCCCTGGGGGAGGTTCATGTCAGACATTCAGACCCTGGTTTCATCAGAGAGTGTGGGGATCCATACTGTCTGTGAATGGGTTGGGGCCGGATAGAGGTGATTTGTAGCCCAGAGGCGTCGGGTCACAGGTGGGCTGTAAGTATGGTCAGAGGGCCTTATCCCGGGTCACTGGAGCCCAGAGGAATCCACCCACTATCAAATGTGTTGGCTTTTATGAGGGCCACTGGTGACCAGAGGGCAGGTTAACCCCAATGCCTTGACTCCTACAAGAATGGACAATTACAAGTACATTACGATTCCTCTTTGCCCCTTTAAAATTGTTGTACTAAATTCTAGAGTACATACTGTGATGCTTTGCATTGTAAGCAAGATAAAGTGGCATACAATGAACTGGTAGTTGCAAATGTGTTATTGTGTGATAGATGCACCAATTTATTCATTCTTTGATGATTTGTATGGATTAATTTAGATAAATACAGTAATACATTGGAGATCGTTTTAACATGTTGACAACATAGTAGCAGTAGCTTCATAAGATAATCTGTGTCTTGAAATGTGTCCCATTTATTAAAGCACCACCTCTGCAGACATCAAAGCAGTGGTTTTGCAATAAAATCACCACTTTTTTCAATATATTTTGAAACAGTTACTGTCAGACACCAACATGATAAATTGCTGATCAGTGTATACCCTGTGTGTACAGTGTACACATTTTGGCTGTTGCATTGATTCTAGATTCTTCCCTAGCTTTTAGTGTTACAATTTTTGTGCTATGTTAACCTTTCTGCACAGTGTTTCCCTCAGGCAACACAAAGCTTTTAACCCCTCTTGTCTTCAACATATTTATTTAAATATTTTAAATCAATCAAAATGCTTCAAACATCCATGTGATCCATTGATGCATGGGAATCACTATCTTGGATGAATTGGATGCAAGATTTCCTATTATGAAGCACAACCTTGAACACACAATGTGTTCATATGGTAATATGCATTCTATGATTTACACATTTAAACTGATGAATTGTATGAAATCAAGTCAAAAACAACTTATATTCTAGTTACATATTACAAATTTTGCTCTTATTTCTGAATATCAAACCCCTTGATTTATGTTCTATTCTGTGTTTTATCGACCTACTGTAAATTACTATATTCAAAGAATCATGTCAAATGGGCTTTCTTAAAAGTGACTGTTTGTTTACAAAAGCCTCTGACTCATTGAATTTTGCACATAACTAGTCCAATTTTGTGTGTTTTTGTGTTGAAATATGAAGTATGAAATAGTATGACCTGTGTTTCCAGTGGTTTAATAAGGATGCCAATGACTCCTAATGGTTTCTGGGCCCTGGCCTTGTTGTAGCTTATTTTTGATTGTTTGCCATTTTGTTTGCATGGCTACTTTTAGAAGTGCACACTTTAGTTTTAAAGTGTATTCACCCCTGTATGTGTGTGTGAGAGAGATAGCTCTCACTGAAGGACAAATACCAGACATTGTAATGTGCTCAAGTTGGAATATCATTTTCCCCAGTCGTGATTAGAGCCAATCCACAGATGAGTGGAGAGGAGGATAGGAGGGGAGGAGATGAGCTGTAATGGGTTTGGATCTGGGCCCTTGTCCAAAATAGCGCATGGTTGAGGGGTAATAGAGAAGGAGTCCTGAGAGAAAGCATGCTTAGCATGGACGTACACCAAACTCTCTTGCTCTCCCTCCTTCTCATTTTGCTCTTCATATCAAAGAGAAACAGAAGGGAAGAAAGTGATGCATCAGCTACTTAACTGATATCATAGAGGTATTTTATCATTAAGGCACTGAGTGTCTTATAAAAACCATATGGACACTGATAGTTCACTTGCATCATCCTCATATGATAAACTACATGTATTGCATTTGTTAAAGAAAATAGTTATGGCTTACTTTCCAGCATTGCCTATTTGTGTTAATCTGTTTTTAATTAAAATGAAAATGTAAAATGTATTAAGTGCAGCATATAAGAGATGAATTAATATTTACTGTTAGGCAGTGTAACAAATTATGCAAATAATCACTGCTCTTTGGAAAACTCTTTAATTAATAGCCACTTAGTTTGCTGTTTTCATTTACTTTGTTGTTTCTACAAAATTCTAAATTAATCTTAACAAAGCTTTAATATGTCGTAAAGGGAGTCCCACCTCCCTGTGTCATATTTGTACAGATTTTTTCTATTAGTACAGCAGAACAAAAAACAGCCATTTATGTGTTGACAAATGAAAGTAAAATTCTGACAATATAGTATATGGTTTGTCCATGTTCATATGCTGGTTAGGTATGTTTTGAAGCTGGGATGCTAGTTTAAGATGGTTTATGCTGGTCCTTTGCTGGGGTTTTTTCATCAGGGAAATGCTTGTAATGGAAATGCTAAGCAGATTTAGCTTTTAGCATTGCATGAAATGATATAGATAAAAGCAACTAACCTGTGAAATGGGTTAATTTAGTAACTAAAAGTAAAAAGAAAACATACAGTATTCTAACATCAGCTGTGTGTGGTTACCATGCAATGTAGCAACTTAGCATGTAGCTTATTAGCATTATACAGGTGTGTGTTTACAATCATTTCACTGTTCATTTAAGGTTGCTCATACAATGAGAATTTAGATTTGTATCTGTCTATTTTATAAAGAAAAGTTCAGACACTCAGTGACAGCCTTCTTTTTTCGTTTGCAGAGGTATAATCAAAATGCACACTTCCTTTTTATGTTCTACAAGTTTTTTTGTACTTTTCTGCTCGACTTTAATCATAGAGATCGGCACATTTCTTTTTATCAACAGAAACACAGATACTTCTAAATACTCTCCGAAAAATCAAAGGACTCAAGTCAATTTTATGCAGATAGTCGTTCTTCTGAGGTAATTGTACTCTCATGTGAAGTGTCGTTTGGGCTGCTTTTTGACTTGAGGCAAGGCTAAAGGCCCTCTTTGCTCCTCATTTGCCTCATCTTTTATCAAATGCTCCCGATCTCAACGTTTATCCGCCTGCTGTTTGAACACGAGCTAGACTGATGGAATTCGAACACTCGATAGTCAAGAGTGCGGCTAAATATTCTCATCAAGAAGTTTGAGCTGAGAGATGGGGGATGGAATTAGCTGAAGGGGCGAAAGGGAGAAGGATAAACGGGATAAAGACCTTGAGGCGCTGAAGATGTTCAGCTGTGTCTTTTGAATCATGGAAAGAGGGGAGTTCCAGACAAAAGAGAAATGTGGCAGACGGACGATAGCAGGTGGATAGAGGGAAAAAAAAATATTTATGAAGGAGAGTAAAAGCGAGTGATGAATTGATATGGAATGCAAAAGCAGAATGCGACCTGTGGAGATAAATTATGAATAAGTGATGGAAACAGAAGAAAACCAAGCTTGCGTTTTTTTTTTT
This sequence comes from Enteromius mattozi, assembly GCA_032359235.1. Lineage (NCBI taxonomy): Eukaryota > Metazoa > Chordata > Actinopteri > Cypriniformes > Cyprinidae > Enteromius > Enteromius mattozi. Next base: position 15,772,478 of record JAUMHE010000067.1, read on the forward strand.
TTTCTTTTTTTTTCTTTAAGCAGTCTGGCTTGATGAACAGGTCACAGGCTGTGTAGGCCGGTCTACAGACCCTCATCTGCATTCTCACTGGCATTCCCAACAATTAAGCCCCTAATTACCCCAGAATTCTACAGAGGAGCTTTGCTTTCCTTTGATTGCATAGATTCAGAGACACTCTGTCAACCATATGTCTTTTTCTTTTCTCTTTTTTTCAGGCTCTTTTTCTCCCATGTTGGGGATTAACAGTGGCACTGCTACAAACTTAGCAACTTGTTCCAGTAGCAAGACAGTAGTCAAGTTTATTTCACAATATTAGTGCATAGTTTTTATTGTGATGAGCTTTCCTAACAAATTGCAGTTTTGCAAAACACAAAGCCAAAAATGGAGATGATAATTAGCATTGCTTTAGCAAATCAACATTTCCCAATAGATTAAATCAAATCTCATTTGTTTTTCTTGTTAAATATCCTGTTTCAGTCAGCAATACAATAAATTGTGGATAAATAGCGATTCTTGTTGAATATTCTAATTATGTTGTAGCTTAGCATGCTACAGTTTCTTTCTCCACAGTCACTCTGTTGTGTTTGAGTTCTTTGCATTCACATCTTTCCCATAATCATTTGAAGGTTCATAGATAGTTGAGAGTGTTTATTTAGGTTAGGAGTCCTCTCTCAGATCTTTGGCCTTCAGTCAGAGGCCCTGCGGATGTTGTAACTGGCGTGTAATTAGGAGAGAGTGGTTTTTAAAGAAGGCTTACATGCTCAAAAGGATTTGAACGATGGCTTTGGCTCTGCTCCGGGCTGTGCAACGCCTCGGTCAGCGGTCTGACCTGATAAGACGTGAGGCAAAAAGATGAGGGAGGCTCTTAAACTATGTTATGGTCATATCCTCCTTCTTGTGTTCTCTCTACGTCTGTTTCTCTCACTCCCACTTGCCTTTATCTCGCTCGCACTCATTTTTTGCTCATTAGTGCTAAATGTCCATCACTCATTGGGCCTCTCTGTTTGCAAGACCTGCCAGAAACTCCAGTGGCTGGTGTTCGGTTATCCAGGTGGAGAGGAGCAACAGATGCGGGTTTCTCTAGGCTTGTGGTTGTTCGTGAAAGGTGTCTCGCTAATGAGCGTCTGCACTGTGAGGCCAAAAAGAGAGAAAACCCTCTTCAAAGCCAGGGAACGACAGGAGGAAGAGCAGGGGATTATGGGAATGGGTGTCTGAATGCAAAAAACTACATGTTTGCAGTAGGTAAAGAAAGGAATGGTAGCTGTCGTCATGACTGAATTTCTTTCGCGTCTCTCAATTTAACGTCCTGCTGTGGTGGAAATTGAGCACAGTCTGTCTGGATTTGGAGGCACATGGGGTTTTTCCAAGGGCTGCAAGGCTTTTTATAGCAGACGATGTACATGTTCGAGGCAGACAGCTGGGACGGCCCTGGCCAGACGATGCTGCTCACCTGTGGGAATTCCCCTGCTACTCAGGTGTGAATTATGGAACAATTACCCAGCAGGCACTGCCCCTCTCCTCTCTGTCATTACAGCCAGCATGGGTAATAAAGCCACCTCGTTCTTCCCCAGCCCAGATCACAGGTGGAAAACAGCTTACCTCCTTAGTGCCCCATGTCCGCCCCCCACAACTTGTATTGCTTCCATGGGACGGCTAATGGCGTGAGGCGGACCATAGTTATTTTTGGAAAGGGTGGAGACAGAGAATAGCCAGACGTTGAACTCCCACAATCCTCCGTTTGCCAAGACTGATGTACTTGCTTCTCTGTCATAGACGGAGAAATTCTCCCGCAGGATGGTAGTTTAGCTCTTTAAAGACGTTTGCGGCCAGTGACCGCTAATCTTGTGTACGGTTCTGAGAGAGGGATGTCTCGGCTCAGTCTTATCCCAAAGAATGCTGAACTTCCAGAGAAACAGGGCAAACATCTCCCTCATAAATCACAAACAGCTCCCAGACAAGAGCTTGACTCCCCTGTTGACATTTAGGGACTGGGGGAGGTGCAGTACTCCAGGGAGCAGCGAGAGATAGAACGAAAAAGAGGACTGCGGGTGATGTTAGTGATAGATGAGAAGGAGCGAGCGGCAAATAAGATGGGAGCCACCCTAGTCCGCTTCATCCTGCTCCCAGGATGCAGGTTTGAAGGCCAGAAGTGACTTATCTGGACAATTCGGTCAAGCTGGGCGCAGCTGGCTTATTTATCTCCATGCTCAGTAAAAATTAAGTGAACAACTATCGCTTAAAGGTTCTGCTGTGTTGTCATCTTGCAGGGTGAATAACCTCCTTGCAGAAATAACCTCTGGAAGATTTTCTTGTGAAACTGAATGTTTTAATACATAAAAATTGGTGGCAAACTGGTTGACATGAACCTATATGTAACCGTGCATAAGCAATGCTTTGTTGCATTCGCTTCTCAGCAGCAAAACTTATAGATGGATTCCTAAATTATCAATATCTTAAATTAGCTTTTAAATGCAGGATGCTTGTTTTGGAATGTTCCTAATGCATTTACCCTCCTGCACGTTGCTATGTTTTCAGTTTTCCTGTGAGGTCTTTGGAACGTTTCCATGCCATGCTGCAGAGGTATGGCTGCTATGTGTGGAAGCATCTCATTAGCTTGGAGTCAGAGCCTGGAATTGGGATTTCCCTTCAGAAAGTAGTAATTGGGGAAATCCGTGAAGCCTTTGTTGTTTTACGTTATGTTTTCATCTCAAGGTCCACCACCCTCACCTTGGCCACCAAACACTGGTTGTTGCTGTGTTGCTAAGGAGATCCACACGGCAACCGAGGGATCCCTAGGGCATCCTGGGTGGTACCATTTATCTTTAAAAGGGGGAAACTGTGTTATTCCAATACTTCACCGGGATGAAGTCTGGTTTATTATTTTCAGAGACTGTCTTTACTTCCTACCACAAGTAGTTGAGTTTTCAACATCATTTACTCATCTTCATGTTGTGTTTCAAACCTGTTTGGCTTAGTTTCTTCCTAGTTAAACAAAATGAGAAAATTTGATTGTAATTAAACAGAAATTGATTGTAATTAAACGGTAGATTCAGTTCAGTCTGATAGATTTGTTCACGAATAAGTGATTTGGTTTTTGTGTTCAGTTCTCTGATACGGTTGCCGTGGTCAATGGGTCACTGGAAGACAAATGAGCAGTAAATATAGATGCAAACTTTGACATGTTTCTCACTTAGAGCTTTCAGACTTCAGTCTTGGAAGGTAGCTCCAAGCTATCGCATGACATCTCTTGGAAGATAGAGAACTAGATGTTCAGAGAGCCTCCTAAATTTTAGATAGAGGCTTGTTGTTGGCAGGTTTTAGCTGTAAACCCCCTGCTACAGTCTCTCTTGAGTCAATGCAGTGATTGAAGTGCATGAGTGTTTTAAGACACTACAGGAGCGCTCGATTTGTTGTACTGCAAAACCACTCACAGACACTTTCTGAATTGTCTCAGGACTGTCTTCTCCACGGGAGATTGGAAGACACCCAGTGTCCTTTTTATCAGCTGGTTCTGCTCAGTTTTATAGGGAGAAATAAAACCAGATGTGAGGACGTGTGGTCTGTGTGTTCTAGCTCTGCTGGTCACAAATCTCTCTCTCTCCCACTCCATCTCTCTTAAAACACTGTCTTAAATGAGAAAAGCAGCCCCTGCAGAACCCTTGGACTGAGGTTTCCTGTGTTGCATGCTCCTTTGATAGTGTACATTTGAAGAGATGGAATCCAGTTTACAGCTCTCTATAGATTTTATCCTGTTTTATCTGAGAGTTTTCTGGTGTTATTTAGTTTGTAGGGCTTTTGGGGTGGAATTATCATACTCTGAACAAATTATTTTAGAAAAGTAACAGAACTTTGTCCTCCAAAATGTGTATAATTTAAACAATCAAACCTGAACACTGTAACGCTGTCCTTTTTTATGAAGTCTGATTAGTGAATTGGCTTGCTTGCAGTTCTGACTGTAGGTAGATTTTTATAGTATATGCATATGCTACGTATGTGTGTGAATCAAAGATGAAGAGGGGGGTTTAAGCACCAAAACAATAAAAGTTTAATACTGCTTTAACCCCCCACCCTCACCACCACAAATACTGAGAATCATTAGATGACATTAAAACACTATATTTAAGGTTTACTGTGCTATCCTTCAAACTACTAGGTTTTACCCACTTGTTATTTAATCGCTTAAAATACAGTACATTTAGTATGATCACTTTTTCTTTTATGCATTTTATTAAGTATAGGTCAGTTTAGGTATATTATTTAATTGTTATGAATCTATCTGTATTGTTGATTGACGATGGAACATTATTTTACCCTTTTTTTTTTACAGTTATTTGAAAAATTAAAGTTGACACTTTAATTGCATTTAATATGTATATAAACTTTTGTAAATATAATCACTTTAGTTAATATAATTTGATGCAGACACCAAAATAGAAAGTCTTGTCTTCCGTGCACTATATATTTAACTAGTCATTTAATGTTGTTTAATGTAACCCTAATTATTATTCAACCCTCTCCGATCTTTGATTATACATGATTATATGCTTTTCTCATAGTTATATAGGTGATACATTTAAAGAGGCCTATTTATTTTATTGAAGATAACTACTTTTTTTTTTAGCAGTAATAGTTTTTTAAGGGTAATACTGAGTGCAGTGTAACTACTTCAAATTCAGTTCCTTGTGGATTGAAAAGCTCAATTTTCAAAGCAGCTCCTCCAAAAGAAAAATAACCCAGTCTTTGTAAACATCTGTCTCAGATAAATAACTGCATTTCTGTTTGTGCTGCAGGTGTGACTATACAAGCTCTTCAATCTTTCCCTCGCCGTTTATTCATTCAGCAGTTCATATAACAGAGAGGAAATTATTCAGTTGCCAAATTCGTTGTCATCTTTGTTTCCACCCCAGTGGGAATCTAATTTTAGGCTCACGCGTACGTGCGCGCTTGTATATTTCTCAGTGTTTGTGCATGAGAAATAGGGTTTTGAGGTGTGTTTGTGGCCACGCTCTCATTTTTAAGGCGGAATATGTTTTTGCGAGCCTGTGCGGATGTGTGTTTGTTGTCTTCATGGGTGTATGCTTATTTATAAGTGTGTGTCTTTGTGAGTTAGTGCGTGTATTGCAAAGCGCAGCTTAATATCCAATCGGTGACAGGTTGGAGTCATTAATAAGGTGCTGATCGGGCCAGGCTGACAGTACTGCTGACAGAGGGAGATCAGAGGGAAGAATCATGCCTAGCCTGGGGACCCTGAGCTTCAGGTAGCCCCTCTCTGCCAGCCCCTTGTGTCATTACCCATGCTGAGGAGTCTGAGGAGGTGGTACTTCCACCTCTGACACCTACATTAATCAAATTCACACCCCCCTTCCTTCTCGTGCCCACCCGCCACCCCCTAATCATCAGAATCCGGGCGCTAGGAGGCAAAGAAGAGGATACGGCTGCAGCGTGAAGGATGTCCACTAAACTGTTCCCTGTTCGGCTTTCACACCTGACTGTGACTGATGGGATTCTCCGTACCCCCCTGACCCACCACACAATTAAATATCTGAGCCCTCACTCACCGGGACGAATTAAAGTCCCAAATTACCCTCGCCGTTGTTTTAAATCTCGATCTCAGCCTGTCCCTCTGCGTCTTTCAATTCCAGCGGTTTTGATAAATGTGTGTGCTTTGTTAAGGTAAAATGAATTAGGAGTAACTGCGGAATTGTTGTGCGATCCATACCGCAAAGCAAAAAATAGGCGTATGCAGTCCAGTGCCTGTAGGCGGGAAGTGAAATTAGGAGCGTTTGGTGTGGACGCCCCCTTTTTAGAAGCTAGAGAATAGCGTAACATCCATAACGCAACACAACAATCTCGCACCTGGTAGGGCTGTATTGATTGGCAGCCACCTCCATGCTAATTATTGCTAATGACAAAATCGGCCGTGCGGTGCTTGATTTGCATGTGCAAACACTAGACTCGTGTCACAGTTATCTGCTGTGATGGAAGCATGTGCTAATCAGGATGATGGACTCTGAGAGCTCGTAATTTCAGGCTCGTGTCTTCATTGTTCTGCATTGTTCTAGCGCTAGCTAGTAAAAACAGTGACCTACTCAAGTGCCTTGTTTGATCGCACAGATCGGGTGCGTGTGGATGGCAACATTATGATGAGAGGGCATTTGTGGTTTGTATTAATCAGGGAAAACAGATATGATAACTCTCTTGCAAATCAATGATTTGGCTGTATATGCATCTCGTTTTTGGCTGTCAGTAGGGCCTGGAATTAGTCATTCATTCACTTCCATTCATGCGGACTTGAATGCAGGAGAGCAAACATGTACGGTGGGTTTCCAAAATCTGAGACCACTTGTAAAAAGGGTTCGATTGTGTAGTCTTTGTAATGCAATACTATATTTCTCGTGACAAGTTCTGTTATCAGAAGCAACAATTGGAGTGGGGAGTTGAACTTCAGTTGCATGAATTTTAAAAGTTCTCCAACATGATCTAAGAAAGATCTAAAGACCATCTTGTGCTTCAGTGGATGTAACAACCATCAGACTGCCTGAACAAGTGAGTTCACAAAAATAAACTCACAAATTTGATTAGAAGTCTGTCTATACATAAAAAAAACGTAATTATAATATGACTTAATTTATAATGCATTTCTTACTATTTATTTATATTTTATTTGACTTTTTGTTCAGTTTTTAATGACGAAAAAAATTCTGAGGTTTCCAAAATCATCTTAGATCTTTTGTATGTATCATTTTCATCAGGCTCAAGAAGCTGCAGGAAATGAGGTGGGAGGTATACAGTATGCAATGTATTATTGTTTGTTTTTCATTATTTTAATATTCTTTCAGAACAGAGTGATCTAACAGGTGCAACAAACTGCCAATGGAACTTACCTGAGGAAGAATGTAATTTATTCCTTCAAAGAATTACATATAAAACATGACTTGCTTCATATCAGAATTCTCTGGTTTAAACATCAAATGAGTCTCTCTGAATACTAAAGGGAAGTCCAAATAGAGGTCAGACTTGTGAGGAAATCCCAGACACACCTTCCGAGCTGCTGTAGAGGAAATGAAAGAGAGATAGAGTTAAGAAAGAGATGAGAGAGTAGAGCAGACTGAGGTAGCCGGTAATGTTTCCATCTGATCCTTTATCAAGATAAATGATGAGACCGTAAGGTCCTATAATTCATTTAAACCTTACATACCTTACATAATCAATGACCTTATGGCCAAACTAATGCTGTCCACCAGAAACTACACGTTTACATTCTGATGATTAAGTAATTTAAGCAATAAGTTTGAAAGGACGGGCTATTACTGAATAGCGTATTGTATTGGATATGGCTGAAGGGCATTGTTAAACACAACATTCAGTTTATTTATGATAAATTCAAAATATGATGAATAATAGCCTCAGATATCATATTGCTTTTGTAAAAATGTTCCTGCATAATACTAAAGACATACATTCTCAGCTAACAGGGAACGTTCTCATAACTTTTGCTAACATTCTTAGTTATCAAAATACATTCTTGCATAACGTTAGTAGAATGTTTCCTTAATGTTATCTGCAATTGATAAACATTCTAAAAACATTAGCATAAAAAACATTATCATTGCATTGTTGCTGGAACATTTTAAAAACGTTAGCATTAGAAACGTTACCATTGAGTTTTTAATGGAACATTCTAAAAATGTTAGGATAAGACCTTTAGCATTGTGTTGTTGGTGGAACGTTTTAAAACCGTTTATCATTCTTCTAAGAATGTTCTTCTAAAACTGTTCAAACATAACGTTCTAAGAATGTTCAAACAATAAAGTATTTATAACTTAATGGTAACGTTACGGGAATGTTTTTATTATGTAAAATTGTTAGCTGGGTTTTCATTGACAACGTTGCTTTAGTAAGCCAATTCAAGTGTCAACTTGACAATCGTTTGACAGCACTAGTATTTTCTAAAAACAAACACTTGATTCTGTCATTTTTTCCGAAGAAATATAGCCAGCATAAATTCATCATCTCCCATGTCTCTGCATGTCAATGTCAGGGAAAAAAGCAAAAGTCAAGTCCATCAGGAGCAGAATGATCTGACCTTTTTAGGTGCATGGTACCTCAGCTTCCTTTGGGTTCCCTCACCAGATGGTCCGCAGACAAAAACCGGTGGAGGGTCCTGATAGATGATTTGGGTTGATCAGATTATACAGCCGTAATTGGCCAAATGAGTTGACAGCGATAGGCGCTTGATTGGTTTAGGTGGAAACAAACGAAGCTCTGGAGCATGTGGCAGAGCACTGGTGGCCATTGTGGCGTGGGAGATGATGGAGAGAAGGGCACAGCGAGAGGAAAGGAAGGATAATTTGATGTGGGAGGTGGTTTTGTTCTCGTGTCTGAGTGTGTTTGCCTTCAGCAGAGCTCGGATGAAAAGCGTGCCCTTGTAATAGCGAAGATTTTATTCAACCATATGAATGCTAATCTCGGGTTATTTCTTGTGATTGACAGCGTGCTGTAATTTTGCTGCTTTTAAGCTCTTTTGAAAGCCTTTGTTGAGGTAATTTGCATTTTCACCATTCGATGAAATGCGTAATACGTTTCATTTTGTTTTATGCCTCTTTGGTTTGATTGGCTGGGCAACGGTAGGAATTAATGCGAACGCTTTCAACCATATAAACCAAATAAATACAAAGTCATGAGCAGGTCCACATGGAATTTCACCACTTCCTTGAATTATTTGTGGCGGAAAAGCTGCGTAATTGTGTGGAACTGAAGATAATGTGTATTTGTTGGGGTTGTAGATTTAGTGCAAGCTTAATAAATAGCATTAATATGTCACTAAGAAGCATATTCGTGTTATCATCTTTCATTTTTCTTGAGCATTGGTGTGCATGAAAGAGGTGATGTTTATACGTATATGATATAGTATATGATCCGGTCGTACACTTTCTTCGGTCACCCCCACTCCACCGTCTGATTCTGAAGTGTCTCTCAGGCTTGGGTAAACATCTCTTCTTTTTAATTAAAATAAATCCACTTTCAGCCAATATTTAGCACCCTGCAGGGACAGGGCTACCTTTCAAGATACAGGGATACAGTGGATAGATTTAGAATGGAGATATAACAAGAGGGAGATTGAGATGCGGAGGGAGAAATGGAGTTTTTCATCTAGCCGTAAAGAAGGGACGTGCATTGTTTATGGATGTGTAGAAGAGCATTCTCAATGTGACGCCACATACAGGCCTGATACTTTTTAGACGGGTTAACTGCACATAAACACTGCTGAAAACACACACAACACAATGTGGCTCTGGAATATTTTTATTTTCCCTCTATACCCTCTATGTGCTCCACCAAAGTAGTATTATTTATTATTATTATTATTATTTATTTTTTCCTTGCTGTTGTCATTAAGAAAGCGTTATTACGCAGTCTCTCTCATATTAATATTGTTTTTCAGGATTCTCAGGATTCAGGATTCCAAAATGAGCTTTGCCATCACGAGAATAAATTTGTTTAAACTGCATTAAAATATATTACATTTTAAATTAGATTTTCCTTTTCTTTCTTTCTTTCTTGCCATCACAATACTAAATTACTATATTAAAATGCATTATATATTAAAATAAATAAAACATTTAATTGTAAAAATGTTTTACAATATTAATATAAAATATTATTAGGCTACATTTTAAACTACATTAAAAGATATCACATTTTAATTTATAAATATACTGTATATATATATATATATATATATATATATATATTATATTTAAACAATAAAATCTATTATTGCTTGCTTGCTTTTTTCTTTTTTCTTTTTTTATCACCATCACAAGAATGAATTGCATTCGAACTATATTACAATATATATTACAATTTTAACTGTTGATGTAATAATGTTTAACAATATTGCTGTAAAACATAATTAGATTTAAAATACATTAAAATATTTTCTTACTTTGCTTCATGTTGCTGACTGGAAACTTGCTGTCTGAAGGGATATTTTCGATGAATTTATTTATTTATTTATTTTTTCATATTTTGTCATCTTTCAATTTTTCACATATAAAAGTAATAGCACATCTTTTCTCAACATATTTGTTGAAATAGCAGTATACAAAGAAGCATTACCAGAAGCATGTAACAGGGTGTCCACGTTTTGAACTTTGTGTCCTTTCATTTCCTGTACATTCATACAATTGAAATGTGATGTCATATCAGAGAAGCGATTCAATGGTGTTCCATTCTATAGCAGCTACCTGCATTGCTAATGGTTGGGCCGACAAAGGAATAATGAATTCACATTCATCGTGAGGCTCACACGCATGGATTAAACTATCAAGATGATTGCTGGATCTGGCTTGTTGACAGCACTCACTGCAAACTAAATGTTGCAGCAGCAAAAACCTCGCAAGCTCTAACATGTCGCCTCACAAACAAACAGAAGAGGTGGAAAATGCTTCTGCGAGTCAAAGCTATCATTATGTACCTACTGAGAGCCCTCTTTTTAAAAGAAGCACTGTGATGACACTGCAAAGGTGTGTGTGTGTGTGAAATGCAGCAGGAGTTCGGAGCATGAGCGAGAGCAGTTGAAAGAAGGGGATGAGAGAAGAACAGATATTTGTTTTTAAGTGTCTGTTTTTGAATGATTTCCACAGAATGGCTTTTATTTTGCTTTGATGTCAGAAATCAGTTTGAAAGCGGGGGATTCCAGTGTCCCGCTCGCACAGGGAATCCGGCCCCTGTGTTGCCTGCACAAGTCCATGCACTCTTCTGAGGAGTCAGGCCTTGTTTGATGATTTTACAGGTCTGCTTTTATCGGCCCCAGTGCCTCGGGTTTGACTGCTATTGATTCGAGGTTTCACGCCGAATTCAAAGCATCTTTTATTCTAGATATGCTTGAATTCAATTAAATGATACACTTTTTAACTAGAACTAGAATAAATGAGAGATAATGTGCACAGTGGCAGTTTTTGTGGAAAAAAAGTGTGAAATTGATCTTTTATCTGTAAAATAAAATTAATACTCAATGAATTAATAAAAACATAATTATGACTGTACATTATATATATATATATATATATATATATATATATATTTTTTTTTTTTTTTTTTT
>JAUMHE010000067.1:15785003-15830279 GCA_032359235.1 Enteromius mattozi
TATATATATTAATATTTGTATACAATTTTAAATAAAAAAAAAACATAAGTTGAATTAAAATTGTAATATAAATAATATTAGATATATTTCATAGGTTACTGTATGTCCTAGATTTAGCGTTTATTTAGGCTACAAGGATATAAATAGTAATAATAATATCCGTTTAATTGTACTTTGTTTATATTGTATTATTATTATAAATTATTAGTGGCCCTAATCTCTTCTCGTTTGGTGTGGTGCCGATCGTGTGGCGCTTTGGGTCAACTTTGTGGATAACACCATGGAAAGCTGTGAGCCAAGATCGGAGAGAAGCTTTGAGCGCTCCCCAGCCACCTCTGCCCACAGCATCCTCCTCCTCCTCCTCCACTCCTCCCGCTCTCCTCCCCCTCGCTGTTTCTTCCTCTAGCATGAGCGTCAGTCTTGGCTCGGCCCGGGAGCTGTGCGCACAGGGGTGTCAGTTATGGAGCTGTAGGAGCGCTGCTGAGCTCTCGCCCTTCCCAAGACTGATCACATTCACTCTGCTGTAGACTCACAGAGAGCGATCGCACGGGGCCAGCGCCACCCCGGACCGATTCACGCTGGATTTAACGGCGCGCCACGGAACTTTGGAGCGGCTTTCTGGACGCGGAGTTAAAAGTGTAATGAAACGAAAAGACATATTTACACTTTAGACACCGGAGAGGGTCGTGGAAGCGATCTGTAAGGTGCTTCAGAAGCTGTTGAAGGAACCAGAGCGCGCAACATTTCCACGCGCGTTTGGACAGATCCGCATCTGTCTTTACGCGTGTTCGCTGCTGTTTGTGACTCGCTTCTGCTGTTTTGTAGTCCCGTTAGTACAGAAATAAAAAGCTGGTATAAGGCATGGTATAATCCACGGGCTGACAGACACTAGTTCAATCCTCACTGGTGCGCGTGGATCTCATTCCTCATCCAGAAAGACACCATGAGCCCAGCGAGTACTCAACTGACATTTCAGCTGGATCTGAGCGGCTGCTGAGAGTTCCTACATACTCCAAACACTAAGAAAGGAGAAACTTGTCCAGTGTTTGAGAACAGAGGTGTGGAGTGGATGTGGACTATGACAGAATGAGTCCTCTAATACACCTTTTATTCTGTGGATTAGTATACTTTAACCAAGTGGATGGTGAGTTACTTTTTATGCTTCGTTCTATTAGAACGCGATAAGAGACTCTGCGGTTCGTGTATTACCTGCTAAATGCGTTATTTAACTTTACATACACCTTTACAGAGTTTCCTTCATTGCTATTATCTTATTTATTTCATTTCGTAGATTCGTCAATTTATTTTTACAACAAAATTATTTTTATTGCATAGTAGTAGTGCAGGGGTTTATTTTGGACACTTTTTTTCAGGCATCACTTTGCAAAGTAAACCGAATATGTTATGTTTTTTTTTGCGTATAATGTTTGTGGAAAATGATTTGTACTTGGACAGAGGAACATAAAACATAGAATACTTAACTTCTGGTATAGTTCATATTTATAACTCCAGCGTTAAAGCTGTGTGGTTAGGTAGACCAACTAGTGCTTTCCACAGCAGGTGCCACAGACGCGGTAGTCTCAGAATGTGGGGTGACACCTGCTGTGAAAAGCACCAGTGGATGCGCAAGGCGTGGCGCAAAGACTGCACATATGGACCCCGAATGAGAATCATAGGGTTTAAGTATAACAAACTGATCATTTGAGATGGTTTTTGCAAAGAAATGGATATGCAAACATGATCCAGAATGAGATTTCATCAGTTCAAAAGTATGAAACAATCCACTGAACCAATTACACTAGACACAATAGTCTGCACTGAATTCTGAAGAGCTTTCAATATGGATGTTAACTTCTGAACTGGTGCTATTACTTGCATCTTCTGATGTCTGTGTTTGGTTTCACTCAACCGTTCTGCTTTTTAAAATATTACATAAGGATGTTTATTCCAGTAAAATTTACAGAGGCTTATATGGTTTATGTAATACCTGAAACAGCATGTTTATTTCCCCACATCTGTTCATGTCTTTTCTCTGTGTTCCCTAAGCTGCCTAAACTGCTCAGTTGTGTTGTATAGATCAAGACCCTAAAGAAGTTAGGAGTCTCTGATATAGCTATATGTTAATTAAATGAGTAATAGGCAATGAGCACCTGTTAGCTTTTTAATTAATCGCTAATGAAGATATTGTTAATGGTGTGAAACAAATGATTTGATGTAGTCAGATTGGTGTGTCCAACCATTAAGTCTGTATCTTAAGAGAGTAACCTAATTACAGTGTATGGTATGTTTAGATAAGGCAAACTCCACTCGAACTTGCCATGGGTTGTATTTGGGGTCTTTTAATGATGTGAACTGTTCATATTTGTCTTTGAGACAGTCGCATACACATTACATTAGCTGTGTCAAGAACGCCTTTGTCCGAAATCCCCGTTTTGCACTTAACTGTGTTTGCTTGGGTTTTTGTTGGAACACTTTAAAGAGAATAAGGTCAGTAGTTGTTACAGTGACTGATGAGGGGCTGAGTCAGGCTACAGCTTCTGCTATTGTCCTTCCAGCTTCTGCACTTGTCTCGCTGTTTGTCTCCTGTTTTTGTCCCTGTATCTACCATGGAGCCTGCTAGTCTAGCCCAATTCAGATCAGAAACTCCCTGTCCTTCCTCATTTCTGTTGCGCCCCAGCTGCCGGTTGCCAGGCACTGGTTGAAGGCATGGCCCTTAGTTTTTGGAGGGTAAGAGGGGTGTAGGTCTTTCTAGAAGAGCCCATGAATCACCCCGGGCGAACCGTTTGCCCCGTAACCCTCCTCTCTCACCATCCAACTGGTCTGTGAGAGGTAATCCGGCCGTTCTGGTGGAAGGAGGAGTCGGGATTGAGGAGCAGCCCTCTCCAAGCAGACAAAAAAGGCTGTGGAGATGCATTCAGGAAAGTCTGTGTTTGTAACAAAGCTGTCCTGGGCTTGAATGACCGTGCTCATTTAGTTGTGTTCAGGGCCGGGGTGATTAATGCTGCTCGGGGAGGGAGGGGTAAAAATGGAGACTTGAGAGAAAAGAGTTTTTGGGGTTCAGAGTTAGTGAGACAAGACAAACCTGATGTTCTTCTTGTTTTGATGTTGAGTTGATGCAGCTAGTCTGTAAGAATGAGACATTTTATTCCAGTTTTGAAGATCTTTAGTGATTATGCCAAACCTACTTTTGCTTAGCAAGGGTGAAAAAAATGCGTATACTCACACTGATGAGTTGTAAGTCTTCAGAAAATGCAAAAACCTAGTTGATGTTATAAGATACAGTATAGTTGAAATGCTTACTCTTGGCTGCACTATTTTGTCCTTGAAGCTTTAGGTTCAATGTTCTTGTCCCTATGTTCCCACGTCCCAGTTTTCTGCTATTATCCTGGGTCTGATCCCTTGGTTAACATTGCTGCTTTTAGTAGTGAGTTGATAACTGAGAGCAGAGAACGAGATGATGCCCCACTCCCAAGCTCCCCTGGTGGAAATGAGGAGACGTGCACCTGCCTGCCAGCGGTCCCTTGTGGGTCCGCTCTAATGACACCTCTGTATCTGTCTGCACGCTGAAGCATCAGTTCTGCACTGTCAGGAGAAACTAAAACCCAGACTAGAGTGTATGTGTGTCTACGAGTCGTGACTGAAAGAGGCAAGGAGAAAAATAGAACTGTAGGTAATACATCTGCGACAAAATGTCAGTGTGGTTTTCATGAACACTACAAGGAACCTTTGCTTCACTGAAGTAACAAGGTTATCTCGGGTGTTTCTCCTAAAGAATTTTAGATAGTTAACTGAGTTTTTGCATCTTCTAAAATTCCTTAGAAGATTTACGTTGACTTAGATTAGCCGGTTTCCATCCCTCTTTAATGCGCATATTAAAGTATTGCATGAGAAACAAGTGATGTAAACCTCAAATTTAGAATAAAAATCAGTTAATTTGCAAATAAAGGTTTTTACGCTTGCTTGAGGTGGTTTTTGACTTGTGCGAAAAAGAGTTGATGCGAATAATGGGAGATGGAAATGCATTTTGCGAATTAATTCCTCCAAGCTCATCAAAAAAGTCATGTGACATTGCGCTATGGGAGGGTAAAAACTGACTAAATAATTTATCATATATGAAATTAATTACGTTCTCTTGCTTTTCTTACTGATTTATAGCGCTGGTTTATCAGGAAGTAACGATTTTGTTCTATTTGACTCGTTGGATGGAAACAATGCTTATTCGCAATATTTAATTTATGCAATAAATAAAGAACCTGGCTATTGTTTCAGATCATATTGAGACTTCTGATTGCAACTTTTGACATTACTGAGATTTGATCTGGAACTCTGGTAGAGATGCATGCAAGATTATTTGGGTGTCTTGTTATGGATGTTAAATCATTTGGAAGTTTCGATTTTCTTAAATTCATAGTGTGTTTGATAGTACCAATTACATGAGCAAGCTCGACGTAATTGAATGTGATCTGTAATTAAACTTGCAGCTGCGAGGTGGGTTGCGATCTGGGGTCCTTACGAATGAGACATCATAAAAGCTGAGTTTAAATGGAATTGTTCTGCACTAGTTGGCTAGGCCATGATGCATCTCTGTCGTAATTGTGCCTCATTTTCGAAGAGAGGCCTGTGGTAATGACGCGTATGCGGCTCGAAACCACAAAGCAACCACACTGGAGTCAGGGAGTGCATGTGAAGATGTGTGACTGTTTCTCAGTTTAGCGCTCAGATTAAAACAAGGATGGGCCCTCAGAGAAAGAATGTGACGGATAGCCGGAGCAAGAGAGGAGATGATGGGCGAGCAAAGAGAGAGCGGAGGGTGTAGAGAATCTATAATGAGGGTTAAAGTCGGGGGTCAACGTGTGGGCACTTTGCTGACATTGTTGTAGTATCAGGCAGTAAGAGCATTGAGTATCTCAGCATGGGAGGCTGGATAGTATTACACCACTGCTGCTATACTTAGAGTATCACTTAAACACTCTAAACCTGCCTCTTCCTCCTCTGAGAATCAGCCAAATCCATCCTATAATTGATAATTACTTCCTTTTGCAAGCAACACAACAAACGCTACGTCAAGCCAAACTCAGCCTCAGGAAGTGTGACAAAAAAAGACGTATTTCTCTCGTTCACAGTTTTTGTTGACAATACTTTTGTTGATTCGCGCCACCAATGGCTGTAAATGTGAGAGTGGATGAATGACATTTAAAGGCAGCTGTTGAATCGGGAATGCGATGCAGTGGAGGAGCCGTATTTTAGCAGTTTCTCTCATTGGAAATGTCACAAGCAGGACAAAGTAAAGAGATTATATACATTAGAGTTGGAAAAAAGCTTCGGGGGGATGAGGCCAAAGCATTTTCATCTGCTTGGCTCGCTCTCAGTCAAGCATGCCTATGACATTTTCTAGAAAGAGGATGCAGTGGTGTGACACTCGGAGCGAGGTCCGTGTTCTTTTGTTAGATGTTTCACTTGTTCTTGGGATTAGAAAATGACTTGATGTGGCCTAATTTTGTCTT
Source organism: Enteromius mattozi (assembly GCA_032359235.1). Lineage (NCBI taxonomy): Eukaryota > Metazoa > Chordata > Actinopteri > Cypriniformes > Cyprinidae > Enteromius > Enteromius mattozi. Next base: position 15,790,508 of record JAUMHE010000067.1, read on the forward strand.
TTAGGTTTAGTTAAACTCTCAGGGCCGGTTTCCCGGATAGGAATTAGATTAAGCCAGGACTAGGCATTTGCTAATTTAGGACATTTAAGAATTTTTAGAAACATGTCTTACAAAAATGCATTATTTGTGAGCATTTTAAGACTAAACAATGGCAATAATGTATTTTAATATATCTCAGTGCAAGCTTTTTCCAGTTTAGACAGCTCTTACCATTTATTTTGATCTAGGACTAGTCTTAAACCCTGTTCGGGAAACTGCCCCTCAGTCATTTAGATGTGGTTCTAATAAAACACTTTTCAGTTGTTTTCCAGTTGCTGTTAGGTGTTTTCTCACAATTGGATTCTTAGTTTTGATCTTGTATTATATTTTATTTGACAAGATAGTTACAGTTCAGTTCAACTTTTATTTTTTCCCAAGAAACAAAATTCATCGTACTTGCTGACAAGATCAAATATACATAATGTAAACTCTTTGCTCTGCACATGTACACACTGATAACTCTGTTGCGTCTCATGATGCATATTATTTCCTAAGAAGTGGATAAACCCTGTAAAGAGAACTTTTTCAGACGTCTACTAAATTGGGTTTAACTTTGATGTATGTTGTATTCTTAGAAACTGAAGATATGCACATTCCTTCTCTTCCAATAAATGGACAAAAATATTGATTATATCCAATTAAACTTGCTTGCTGGTCTTTGTTTCCCAGCCTGACCAAGCTGGCAGGCCAATTGGTCTCCCAATCTGATCAGCTGAAAACTGTCCAAAATCTGTATTTGTTGAGCCAAATCATTAATGTGAATAAACAAAAGCGAGTGAGCCAAGTGTCAGATTTTCCCTCAGTGAAGCACTGGGCATGCACTTTCCCTAGTTTCTAAGATCCAGACTGCCAGTCAGAAAGGAAACTACGGTGCGATAAGTATTAGGGACAATTTCTCTGGCTAGAGATCATTCTTTGGAGATAGCGACCTGGCCTTTATCTTTCTCTCCATTTGACAGTCAACAGACTTGACTGAACACAGTTTGTACAATCCGCTGACTTCTTCAGTCCACAAAGTCATGTTTGAGAAAGTGTCATTTGCTCTTTCATCCGTTGGCTTCACCTTGCCCTCATTTAGTTGTCTCTCGGCAGCTCTTAGATAAGAAAGGATCTGTGTCAAGGCTGAATGACTCAACACAACATAACACAAACAGATAAGAGGAACCCACACACACACAGAGTGGTAAAGCCCAGATAAAGAATTTAAATGAAATTCAGCTAGCGCTATTTCTCCAGAATAATCAAATCCCAGAGCTGTGGTTTTTCCCCCTTTGGTCCGGGACTCGCTCCAGCCTGTGCCTGATACGTATGAGACACTGCGGAGAAGACAGTGAGATTAAAAGCAGCTCTGCCGGTCATGAAAATGGATGAGGCTCAGCCGCAGTGGAGCAGCTGAAGACAGAGAGACTGCCCGGCACTCCAAAGCGCATCCGTCATGCGCGTCAGGGCAGTAATGCAGAGAAGAGCAGTGCAGGGCAGTGTATAAAATCTTCCACGCTGCCACCTTCACTCTCATGCATCACGGCTACACTTCAGACCGCCCGCTGCGCGCATGAGACCAGGCCTTTTCATTATCACAGAGACGAGATTTTATAACTTTGCTGAATTAGGACGTTTATGTTATGAGTTTGAGGCTAGTTTAGTTTCAGCCAGGATTAGAAAGGGCTTTGTAGGTTGACATTTAGGGTTGTTGTACAACACTGAAGTACACTTAACAGTCTAAATTATAGGTTTAGATTGTATATTTAAATTTCCATCCAATTCACAATTAAAAGCTGAGACATTCTGAGGTTTAGAAATTGGCTTGATTGGGTATATATGGTTTTTATTCGGGGATCTTAATTGTAAGTGATATTATAAATGTCTGATTCAGTTTCTTGTAAAAAATACTTGTAAATAACTTTCTTGGAGTTAAACACAGTTTCTTGTAGATACACTTAGTTTTAAAAGCAGGATTGTAGGTTTAGATTCAAGATTTCATTTTATACAGCTTAGTGTTGGATATTAATCGTTGCAGTGTTATTTGTGGCAATGTTTCCAAAGTAATGATATCAGTGACTCATCAGCACAGCTGCATAAATTCTGTCAGCAAACAACTCTTGAGATCCGTGTTTGGTTTCCTGGGCAAAGTCCATTTGAGGTTCAGGCATGACTTTTGTTGGTTACCTAAGTCTGTTGATGACCTTTCATGTACATAGCTGAGGTGAATTTGATAAGGCAGCGTATCTGTCATGAATACGACCTGGCTGACAACACATTGAGTCATCAGCTGAATCTACATGGAAAATGGAGATAATTCCCTGAGTACTTCCATATATAAAATGCAATGCATCAACTTTGTACATTTCTTTTTGCATGTGTATACCCTATAATCACAGTTTAAGCTGTAGAATAATTGCACACTTGTTTGCTCTTGATTTCAGCCTAAAAGGTCTTGTCTTTACCATAAATATAAAGTTCTAATCAGGTAGAGCAGACCCCTAAAGACCTTCAATTGATTTAAACTTAAAAGCTCATCTCTCTACCCTCTGCAGAGATGTTCAGATTAAGCCTTCTATGAAATGAGACTTATAAATCTCACCGGACCTGCTTTGGCTTTCTAAAAGAGACTTGGGCTGATCCCAGGGCTCAGGCTTTTCATTAACTTGCATTCCAGGCACACTGTATCTTTCACTATACCTGCAGTCTATGCCTCAATTCAGCTGGGACCAGCGGGCAAAGACTGCAGCCAAGTCAGTGACTTACCCATGTGTTTAACAGCCCACACCTTCTGCAATAAAACTGCCTTCTCTCAACTCTGGCGACTAATGTGGCCACCTTTCTTTCGCTCTCTTCAAAAGCATATAGGGTTTATTTATTTTCCGCTCTGTTGACTTTGGACCATGAACTGTGAGGTATACTAAAGATATTACTTTATGTTAGTAGACAATTGTACAGCTTTTTATGTCACTCCACAAAGCAGTCACTGCTCTTCAGAGCCGTTCAAAGATCAGCCGTCACCAGGACGCATAGAAAGAGCGAGGTATGCCGCAGAACACCTGTGTGTGTGCATGTTCATTAGGGTGTGGGTGCATATGCACACACACAAAGCCCTACATAGCTCTGATGTTAGCACACACATGCTGTTATAAAAGACTCGGGACCACAATATTTTCACAAAGTCAAACAAACTCACACCTGCGGGAGCCCATTTCAAAGTGTCCACGTTGACCTGACCCACATTATTTTACAAGACAATCCTGGCATGTTAAATAGATGTTAAATAAATATGTACAAAAAGCGCATGACAACAAGGGCTTTCAACCACTGCGGAAAGCAAAGAAAAAAAACAACTTGTTTGGCTATTAGTAGAGAATCATCTGCACACATATAATTTCTTTAGCAGTTATTTACTATGGCTAATTGATGAGTTATGGCTTTGTTCAGTTCTCTAAACATAAGTATTAAACTACAGCTAATCCCGAACAATTGTGAAATGCAATGATAGCTCGAATGTGTGATTTATTAATATAATTTTTTTTTGCACCAAATCAAATGGTTGAAACTTCATAAATGTGCAAACAGTAGGCCTAACATCCCTGAAAACATCACACACAGTCCTTCATAAAGGCCAGACCTTAGATTCCTTTCATCCATTCATCAGCCTGAGAGAAAACGAGAGAGTTGATGTGAATGCAGAAGAAAGGAGGGAGTGAAAGGACGAAAAGGAGGGGTTTGAGGCGGTGGCGAATGTGTTGATGAGGGTTGCTGCCCTCCTCTGAACGTGGAATTCTGTCTTCCATGCTTTCCCTTTTTTCTCTCAAGGCCCTGACAGGTCATTTCCTGATAGTAGAGAGCGATAGAGGGACGACTGCTGATAGAAAGCGGCAGACGGAGATGGAAGGAAACTCGTATCCTGTGAGGAGAACATAGAGGTGTGGGAAAAGATTTGAGAATGAAGGAGACAACTTTACAGGAAGTAGAAACCGCTGAAGTATAAATATGTACAAAGCCATTATCTTTGATTATTAAATTCTCATTCCTCTAGTTAGGTCTATTTATATCTCACCGCAGGAGCGGACTCGGGAACTGTACACTGATACAAAGTCAATAACTCACTGCAGGGGAAGAGTGTGTGTAAAAGAGAGCAAGATGCATAGGAAGGCAATATCTGGAAACATTCCTCTTTTTTGAAGAGGAATATAGGCTTCCTGGAATTATCAGGCTCTCTCGTGTTTGCTTTCCATGTGTATGTCTGGGCAGATGGAGACAGGTCAGGTACCACACTGCTCAGGTTTACCGGGGTTTGTTTGTGTATATGTTACGCAGTTTCATCTGAGATAAGTTTTCAAGACTTACCGGCCAAAGTTATTGTGCATCCAGGCCTCTGTGGGATGCCGGAGGGCAGGCGTTGTGTGTGTGTAGGGTGACAGGGTGGCAACATGATGAATCTTCAAGGGCGTTTCTGTCCGTGCGAGGTTGAGCCGTGTGTATATTCAGAGCTATGTCTGAAAGCATCCAGTAACATCATCCCTGTTTCCACACAGACATTTTTATATTTTCCACTGATGACATGATGAACGAGTTGCTGTCAGACTAGCCTGAGTGAAGATATTCATCTCAGAGAGAGAGAACTTCCAGTGCCTGGAATTGAAGTATAACCAGTATCAGGGTTAAAGGGCTTCCATAAAACTCAAACCGTGCCAGCATTTTGGTTTTTCATGTTTGTTTGTGTGTTTTCTAAGTTTTCAGAGCAAATTCACTTTGTTTCCCATAAGATTTGACAAGATTGAGAAAAGGGATGCGGTTTGAAACAGCACTGATGTAGCAAACAGGATATACAGTACACTGCAATTCAGAAACAGAAATAGATTTAAAATGGATTTAAGTTCAAAGAAATGAATGCAACTTTTTATACAGAAACGACAAGTTGGTCAAAATAAGCCATGCTTGAAATTTTTGAAAATGTTTAAGAAGTCTTGAAATTAGATAGATAGACAGATAGATGGAGAGGTGGAGATAGAACGATGGATGGATAGATAGCGGGAAAAGTCGATGGATGAATAGATTGATGAATGAATAAATAAATGGATAGATATATTGAATTATGGATAGATGGACTGAATAATATAGAGATATATAGAACAATGGATGGATGGATAGATAGATAGATAGATAGATACAGTAGATAGATAGATAGATAGATAGATAGATAAATAGGCAGATAGATACAGTAGATAAATATATAGGTAGATAGTCGCTGTCATTTTGACCCCATTCTTTCAGTCTCAACTTTCTTTTCTGCTACTTAAAATATTATAAATAAAAAACAAGGAAGCTTTTTCTCATATGTATGCTCAGCGAACCATAAATGATTTTGTACTGTGATGCTCCTTCAGGCGCATACTAATTCAATTAACGTTAATCCGCATCAAAATCTTGAGATAACCATTCGTCAAATGGTGACCTCTTCCCTCGTCTTGTATTTATTGCCAATGGAACAGTGTAATTAGAACACCTTTGGGACATTGGCCTTGGTAACCTCTGATCACAGCTCCACACACACACAATAAGTGATGCGTCCTCTGGGGGCTTTCTGGCCTTGCTGCAGTGGGTGGGTGGAAGCTCTGGCTATTGATTTGAACGGTGGGCTGATGAATCTCAGGGGAACCAATAAAAATAATTACGAAGAGGATCATCAAAGCTCCCCCAGCACATAAATAAATAAATGCGTGGCAGAGCTAATAGAACAGTGGTGGAGGTGCCATGCATGGTCATCTGTGCCCATAAGAAAATTTTATTGCTCTGAGGTTTCATTGCTCTTTCATGGTTCTAAGTTATGTTTCTTTGAAGTATCAGATGTTTCTCCTAAAAACCCTTGGGGAAAATTTAAAGTAGAGAAGCGTAGATAATTTGGTAACTGAACTTAACAGAGTTTGAGATCCATTCTGAAAGTCTTGAGTAGATGTGTGTGAATTCCTGGATCTCAGGAGAGTTGTGATAGTCTTGATATGTTCTCATTGGTGTCAGTTTGAGATTTAAAAGATCCTCTTTGTGGGTAAGGAGATGCCATTACTCCTACAGCAAGGAGATGAAGAGAACTTAAATGGAAATGTGTTGTAGATGTCTCACCAGCAGGCTCAGAAAGAGAGAAAAACAGTTCAAGCTACTATTTCTGTCCTCCACCATCCATTAAGTGGTGGCACAATGTGTACAAGGATGAAATTAGTCCTCTCGCCATGTAGGAGACAAGAGGGAGGTTCTGCAAGTGAGCTATTGTTCTTAACCAGCCAGTAAACAATGACTAACATGACAGTTCACCCCCTCTAGGCTTTTTCATCCATAGAAAACACATCCTCCTCCTTGACTGATTCTGTAAGCTGCATATGGCGAGGAGGAGGAGAGGAAGACAGGCTTTAGGAAACATAGATGAGGTGGATGTAGATTATCCAATAGCCATTTTTCTTTTTTTCTGCTAAAATATACTTTCTGGAAAATGGACGGAAATTGCATCAGTGCAACATGTTACATGTTGTATCAAGAATGATTATGAATGCATGAATCAAACTCAATTGGAGTGTCAACAGTTTCTCACACAGATTTCCACGCATCATGTGTGCATTCCCCAAATGCGCGTGCATATGCATATATGCCCTTGTGTGTGTGTGGGCTGGCTGGGGGGTCCAAGGGAAGAGGAAATGGTTCTTTGAATGGTGTGCGCTCAGAGACATAGTAAAGAGCACTCTCCCAGGCGGCCAAGAGCACTTGATTGTACAACAAGCAATGATCGCATTAAGAGAGGGCAGCAGGAAGAGAGAGAGAGGGAAACAAAGAGACAGAGAGTGGGAAGGAAATAAATTGACTTTGCCAGTGGCTTAGTCTGCTGATGGGAGAAAATATACAAAAAATTACTTTTTCATTTTCATGTGCTACATCCACAAGTGTGCTAGGGGTAATGGAGTGTGTGTGTGTGTGTGGGTGTGTCTGCCTATATTACTGACCCGGTTATAGTGGTCACTATAAAAACAGGTTTTACAATTTAAAGAGTAGAAAACAGCAAGGTTTGCCTGTTATGTATCTGTAGAGGTCAAAAAACAGTGTTGGGCTTTAGAAATATGTAGCATAGTAAAAATTAAAGCAGTATTTTTCTTGTTCACTACTAGGTAAGTTTATAGAATCAACACATTTAGTTATCTACCACCCAGTACCTAGTCAAAAAGAACAGACTCCATTTATACTATGATGTGAATAATATTCCCTTTTATTGGTTTATCCTTTATCTGTTTTTATATTTCCTTCTGTTCCTCACTTAACAGAGAAAAGCACAATTTTAGAAGCATCTGCTGAGCACAATTTCTCCCTGGATAAAAAGACGAAAGAAAAAAAATACAGCAAGCAGATGGCGCCTCAAGGTTCAGACGATTAGAGGTTGCAGATTGGAATACAAATTGGATTAAAAGAAATTAGACTAATAAAAATCGAATCGCATGGCAAGTGCAAGCATATTCACCTCAGTCATGTAAAAGTCTCTGCCAGTGGCTGTCGATGAGAAGCTAAACAGATGCTCCAGTGAGATAGCAGTTAATATATGTGTGTGTGTATGTGCGTTCTTGGCGAACATGGTCCTCCCTTTATCCTCTTATCTCGACCCACCCCATTTATCAATGTCATAATGTTAATTAGTGGTTTGTTCGTTTAGTGACTTACACCATCAAAATGAACTCAATCAGAAACAAAATGTTATAAACATTCATGTTCGTTGATGTATAAATCGATTCTGAATTTCATTAGATCCAGAAGAACATGCATGGAGACACTAAGGTTGCATCAGTGTCCCAACCTTAAATGAGTTTGACACCTCAGGTTTTGAGAGATGCAGACTGCCAAGAGGGAGAGAGAAGGAGAAACACGAGAGGCAGTGAGAGAGAGCAAAATCAGTGTATCTGCAAACTTCAGCAGAGCTCAGTTTCATAGTATGCAGCACAACTTAAATATGAAACCTGGAGGGTACAGATTAAGATCTCGCCCTGTCAGTAGCAAGTCTCTTGTGTGACCCCCAAGTCTGCTCTGGGTCCTGTGTGTGGCCCCACTTAGATAGCAGACAGCTGGAATGATCACTAATCAATGAGAGGGAAATGGCAGGAATTAGCACAAATTAGGTGAAGTGGGAGTCCTTGCTCCCTTTAATAGAGTCCATACTGCACTGTGGGAGAGACTGAACCTTTAGAGCACACTAAGACTCTGCATATGAACAAACAAACTTGCTTCTTTGCTATTTCTGTGTCCTGGTCCAACTGGTAAGAAGAGGCAGTGTGGATCTCACATTTAGCAGTGATCCTAAACACCCTAAACAAATGCTCTTTTTAACTGCAGTTCCATACATCAGCTACTTGAAAGAGTTTAGCTCTGCAGTGAACCCTTGTACATCAGCCCTGCACACCTGCCGTCCCGAGAGAGGACAAGGCCACCTTCAGCTCGAGCTAGCTGCTGCTGCTGGGGCTCTCATAGCGTAGGAGGTCTGTTCTGCGCTCTGCAGTGGTTTATGTTGAACAAACGGCTAGCGAGCAGCTGTTTTAGCAGTGCTAAACAAATAAAGCTGCACAGAACTGTGTGCTGATCATGCTAGCAAGCTACTCTCTCGGGAGGTTTAGCCACTAGCTGTGCGTAGAAAAACCCAATGAACAAACATATTGTGCTTCATTTGTAGATGTATCTTTTTGGTCTTGTTGATAATCTTGCATAACCCTGCTGAAAAAAACAGCACATGCTGGTTAGGTATGTTTTGATGCTGGGATGTTGGTTTATGCGGGTCCTTTGCTTGTTTAAGCTGGTCGTTTTGCTGGTTTATGCTGGTCCAGCATAGACCAGCATAAACCAGCAAAGGACCATCTTAAACCAGCATAAACCAGCATAAATCAGCAAAGGACCAGCTTAAACCAGCATTCCAGCATCAAAACATGCCTAACCAGCATATGCTGTTTTTTCGGCAGGGGATGTTCTTTGTTGAGATTTGAAACTTGGTCATAATGTTGCCTACAATATATATTTTTTGGTCCCCACAAACACAAACAATCTCATGCTAAAATCATATTCCTTCCCTTTTGCAGTCACTCCTAGTATTAAGCGATTCCAATCCCTAAAAAGAAGTCAAAAATCAGCATTTACTATCTCAAGGGTGTTTCCAAGCTAGCCATGTGCTATTGAAAGCTTACAGCATTCATCTGATGGCAGTGCTAGTGTCTCGGGCTTAGCATCTCTTTTTGGCTGGGTTTTTGGGGGGATCAGGGGCTGCTTTTGTCCCACTTTGGCCTGTGCCTTAGTGATGTAAATGCAGGGTGGCCTCTGGCTCCTTATCTCTAGGGTTAAGGCTCACACTGCTCTTTCCGCAATCTATTATCATAAGGGCCAGACTCCTAGCGTGGGCTGCTAGCGTTATCCATACCAAATGCAGGCCCATGCAGGGGAACGTTCAGGGGATTAGCATTTTAACACAGTGTGAGTCTAAACCCCTGAACCTCTCTGTCACAGAGGGCAAGTCCCCAATGGCTTGCCAGCTCACTATGTGGCACCCTAAATTAGTGTGCTGGATCAGAGAGCTGGGTTGTGTTTTTGACATTGCTTTTCTTGGCTCAGAAACATTGCTTTAGTATGCTCAGTGAACAACTGGCAGTAGAGATAAAGGATTGTTTTAAGCGAGTATGTAAGTAAGATTTTCCCAACTCAAACCTTACTTTTTCTGGCTTAAAGGTTTTTTAGAGATTCAAAATGCTAGATTGTGATTGCCAAGACCAGTCCTGCTCCTGGAGGGCTACTGTCCTGAAGAGTCTAGCTCCAACCCCAGTTAAACACACTTCAATAACCCTAGTCAATCAAGGTTTCCAGGAAGACTAGAAGCTTGCAGACAGATATGTTAGCATAAAATTGAACTAAACTCTGTATGAAATTGGCACACCAGAAACAGGGTTAAATCCCTGGCTAAGAATAATGCTAATTGGTTTGTTGCAGGCTTCATATCCTGTTGAGTATAAATGTAAGGTTGGACCTGACAAGTATTTGTCTTTCTCTGTCTTTCCAGGATCCCGTCTACGGCAGGAAGATTCTCCACCTCGGATCGTAGAGCACCCCTCCGATCTGATCGTATCCAAGGGCGAGCCAGCCACCCTAAACTGCAAGGCAGAGGGGCGGCCCACCCCTACCGTGGAGTGGTACAAAGATGGAGAACGAGTTGAAACTGATAAAGATGACCCTCGATCCCACCGCATGCTCCTGCCCAGCGGCTCACTGTTCTTCCTGCGTATCGTACACGGCCGTCGAAGCAAACCTGACGAGGGGGCGTACGTTTGTGTGGCACGCAATTACTTGGGGGAAGCAGTCAGTCGAAATGCCTCACTGGAAGTAGCATGTAAGTACGCGATTTCTTTAATTATTGTCTTGAGTCACAGTAACAATCAGTGTTGGGGAACCCTGTGGACCAGACTAAACCTTAATGTTCCTAAGCATACAATTGCACTCTGCACTCTGTGGTATTCCAACAGCAATCTGCTGTTGGAATACCACAAAGAATTGTTAGTTGGTATTGCATCTGTCAGATTTTGGAAAATGCTTAATTTCCCTAGTTCCAAAACAATCAGTGGGAACTATATTTTGCAGTTGGCTTCTGACTTTAATTAGCTCTACATATGTTTTAGCAAATCTTAGATATATCAGTCTGTTTCAGTACAATCTGCCAGGCTTGTAGTTTTTCCTTCTGACTGAGAAATGGAAATGATAAGGCATGCCAAGGAAGTGCAGAGCGACAGACTCAGATGAAAGAGCATGCTAGGTTTGGAAGGAGGGTGTAGACGCTCTACACAAGAAGGCAGAATCTGGGAGGGCGGCTTATTGACAACCTGTAGATGGGGTCTGCTTTGAAGATAGGTCTCTGTTGGGTTGACTTGCATTTTCAGAGAGAGCACATCCCCTGGGATCAAATCCCCAAGCTAATCAGATACCATTATGAGTGACAGCTAACTTGTCCTCATTTGCTTTTCTGCTAGCCAGTGAGTATGCTATTTTAAAGATAGGCCTTTTTGCTAAATCATTGCTGATTAATGGACTGTTATAGCCAAGAAACTCTTTGCTAGGCATACCATGCACCTATTGTCTTGGGAGTTTGTGATCTTTGCGATCAGTGAATACATTTCAGCATCTAAAGGCATAAAAGCTAGCTACACTAGTTTAGCAGATATGCCAAAGCAAAAAAGTTATTAAGGAGTATTGGTCTTGCTCTGCTGGGTTTGTAGTCTAGACCTGAAGTCTAAGTGAGCCGCTATCTTGAAGTCTGTTTCAACCCCGAACTGATCAATACTGTGGCCTCTCTTATGCATTGTTATGAAAATAGGAGCGATCCATCATGAAATAAGGATATGATGATAAATATTGAATGAATGGAAAACTAAATTGGCTCTGTGTGCTGCCGCCAAGACCCCATGCAGTAATGAGAGGGTGTGTGTGTGTATGTGTGTTTAGCTGTTTGAGAGGGTAACTCTAGATGAAGGGATTGTGGGAAGGTTTTGAGAGCCAGTAAATTCTGAATGCTGCTGCATTTTCTATTTTTAACCTGTAATTGATGATACAGGACGGTGATTTGGGTTAAAGGAGATGATGCTTGCATTTAGTTTTTGCAAAGGATACTTTCAAGCTAGCAATTGCGGGAAGCTTTTCAGTAATATTTCTGAATAAATGTTCTGTTTTTAACCTGTAATTGATGATGCACAACTGCGTTTCGGGTTATAAGGTATATGTATATGGAAGGCAGTATAAAGTCAGTGTGTGTGTGTTGTGTGTTTTCACTTGTGTAGCTGGCAGGGGGTGTGTGTTTTCTCTGATCCTCTCAGCTCTTCCGAGGCAGTGGTGGTGGCCCCCAGGTGCTAACTGTGTGACAGCAGCTTGATCTATCGATCGCACTAAGAGGGGTCTCCTTGCCTAAATGAAAATTCATGAAAAATTGATGAAGTCCCCGATTATTTCGTTTTTTTTTTTTTTGTCTTCTATCTTTCACTTCCCCCTCTCTGTTCTCACTAGCTAAGTCAGATGCTGTGTTTGAAACCTAATCTAACAGGACACTGTTTTGTGAATGAAGGTAACTTGTAAGGAAACAAGACACTTGTAAGGTTTACAAGACACTACAATATTATCTAATGATCCAAAACAAAATTCAGACATGAATAAGCAAATTTTAAGTAGTCAAATCATACAACACTATTTTTATCCTTTTAACCAGGTACTGGAATGCTTACTATCTCCATATGCAGCCTGCAAAGACAGCATTTTTCAGGTTTAGACACAGTCCGTGTTGACTAAAAGAGTTAAAGTGAGCCTTAGGATATTTTATGACTTTCAGGTGAGAGGTGAATGGTCGTAAGGTTAGCAGGACAGCGGATACTAAACCTACAGCAGGAAAGACCAAGAACTGTACTGAAACGAGACCCCTCAGCTGTGTTACGTTACACAATTTCCACTCATAAAACTTCTCTTTACTGGTGAGTGAGCACAGAAGTGAAGCCAATCTAAACCGATACAGCTCATGTATCGCTCCAAGCAAAATATGTTTCATCTGTCACATCGTAGAAATATTCTGAAGCGGTGCTGTTTTCTCAAGAAGTAAATGTTGATTTTATAGCCAGCTGTGTATATCTGATCTATATGAAATACTCCCAGACTCACATACGTATAAAACGTTCACCTCCAAAACAAACAGCTGGCCTTCAGTGACAAACTGAAAAATGTGGCGAATGTTCCAGACTGTTTTGCGACGTTCGTTTTTTGGGGTTCCGATCCCAGTACTTTTTCATCTTTGTGTCACAAGTCGTCTCCTGTTGCGATATATGGTTCCGTCTCTCTCCCTCCTTCTCATATGGGGTCAATCCGCACCCCCGCAAGCTGAGTGAATGGCCCTGTTGAAACAGATTGCAGACAGGCCTTCGCCGTGGACCACTGAAGCCGCCTGATCAGAGAGACCCCAAGCTGGGCTGCAGGAAGCAGAGAGAGGCCTGTGAAAGGAGCTTGCTGCATTATTAATAACGAGGCAGATTGCAAGGAGGTGTCTGCTGAAGCAGGATTATCTCAAACGCTAGTCTTTAACAATTGACCATTAGTTATGCCACAAAGAAGATACACAGATCTTGTTACGGATGTCTGTGTCCTAAAGAGTTTAAAGAGAATCTGCAAAAGGGTTGATTTTCTCCCTATGATAAGTAAGGTACTTATCTGTCTCAAAGCAGTTCTTTGTCTCATGTAAACTTATTTCTGTGGGGTTTAGCACTTTCGCAGCTTTCACCTCTTAAAATGGTCCATTTCTTTATGTAAAGGTACCGAGCATGTCTTTCCACTTTCCTCAACATAAATGAATCCCTTTCCTGTCATTTATATGGTCTTAATTAGAGCAGAAGAATAGAAGAGTGGAAAAGGTGCTGACAGGCCACAGGGAGCGATTGGCTGAATCCCAATTCGCATACATCTACTTCAGCCTAAAGGCACATACTTCACTGGTGATGCATACATGCTTGAAATATATTAAGTACATATATAAGTACATATATGGCTTTTTTGTTAGCTTCAGTGTTTATCTTTCAGAGAAATCAACTTCCTGTGTGAATGGTATGATTAGAAAAGCTGGGCATATTTATTTTTGCGTTTAGGCTAACAAAGATATATCTAAGAACTGTTTTGGCATCAAATTGTTGATTTATTTTTTCCTAAAACCTAATAAGAATAAGAGCACAAGGGGTTGTGGGAAATATTAGCCTACTTAGCATTTACTAACAAACTTTGCTAAATTAGATAAAACTTTTTACCATGTAGGAAGGATAGAGAGTGAATTTGGATTGTTATTTTAAAAATAGCTTAATCTTTTTTTTTTTTTTTTTTTTTCAGAAAAGGTTTTATATAGGATACTGTTTACTCTGCCTCTCTATGATGTAAATGATGGATACATTTGGTCTGGGCCACACCCCGTGGCACTCCTTGCTTCTGGGAAAGATATTTTGTTCTTTTGTTGCTATTTTTCTTTCTCTGTGTCTTTATGTCTCTCTCCCACTCTCTCTTTCTGTTCCTCTCTCTTGGTCTTTCTCTTCTCGGGATAAACTGGGTCAATGAGCAGGTTCATAAATCATTGTGAAGACTATGTCAGACTGAGGCCAGCCCTGCTTTGAATAAATTTGCCAAAGTGGTGAAATCTCTGGTCGTAGCTTGTGTACGGGCACTATGTGACAAGCCACACCTGAGGCACACAGTCATCCAGGAAAATGTTAATTAGCCCCCTGTATCTCTTCTCAGGTGGAGAGGTGTGTGTATTATAAATCCGAGGGCAACAAGCTTGTTGAACATGGGGGCATAAATTAAGCGTATAAGGTGTGAATGTGTGCGTGTTTGTGCCTGCTAATGGTCCACACTAATAACAATGTGAAACTGTGCATGTACTTTGAATCTTAGTGACAAAAAGTGCTGTTTCGTTCACTTGTAACCTTTAAAAAGTATGCAAATGAGGAAAGGGTGAAACAGATGTCGTTGCTGGTTTGTTAAAAGGCCACCAGCCTGGTATTGGCTGGCGTTTTTGAAAAGGTTCTTTTGATACGCTTCAGCGTGGCACTTCAGCAATTAAGAGTATCGTTAGGCAGCATTTGGAACTGGTAAGATGAAGTAATTAGTGGAAAAATGGTGCTTTCTTGTGTTAAGCATTTCTGGTGCGTCTCAAGCATCAGTAAAATCTAATAAAAGAGGATGAAAATAATTGGACACACACTGCCAGTAGGGGTAAGCGATATGATTGAAATCTTATATCACATTAATTATATAAGTAATTATATATTATGGTAGCAATTCCTTAGTTTTTTCCTTGCAAGGAATCATACATATAAAATAAGTACATAAATAAATAAATAAAATGAAAATAAAAATGTGTACACACACAATTTTTGTTTTTCTTTTTTTTTCTTTCTTTTCTCCTTGCATGTAAATTACATAGAGCTGCACTTCCCACTAAAAGTACAGCAAAAATATTCTTTGGTTAACACATTTCTGCTCTAGTGTGGTGTATGCCAACATACCACCCATCCCTAACATCTAGACTACAAATGCCTGTCTGGCTTTTAGCATCTTAACTGGTGGACAAGTGAGCGTGTGTGAGTGAATTAATCAAACACACACTCACGTGCATTTGTCCTCATCCGCCTGATTGTAAATGTCAGTGTCTGTCTGGGTCCTCTGACCTGCATTGGAGTTATCCCGGGATCCGGATTCTGCAGGTTCTTGGGGTTGGTGATTAAGTTGAAAGCAGATGGATGTCAGGATGCATCCGCGGCCCACAGGGAATGTTGGTTTCTGATAAGAGGGAGGGAGGGTGAGGTGCTGGCAGAGAGGTGGAAGAAGAACGGATCTTTAGTCTGTGATAAAGGAGAAAGAAATAAAATCCCTGATTGAATGTGTCAGCGTTGTATATCTGCAGAGCTAGAGTCAGCGCCCACACCATAAAGACCAACCTTCTTATCAGCAGCATGTTACGTTACACACATGCACACCGGCTGCGGTGAGATGGAGCCATGCAGATTTGGATGCATATCTTATGGTCGCATCTTAGTGTGTGCGAGACTAATCGGTCAACTGTGTAGATGATATTAAACAATTCTTCATTGTATGGATATGTGGAGGAAGCCCTTTGGAAAGGAGATAAATCATCGGTCCCATGGAACCCTAGTAATACACACACATACAGTTTATACACACACACACTGACCTTTCTCATTCTCTCTTTCTCTCCCTCGCTGTCTTTTGTAAGCTCACTCTTGTCCCCTTGTGAGTGATAAAGTTTTTACATTTTTTTATGGGATTTCGCTTCAGTTTTAGACAGGATAGCAGAGAAATTATGGTTGAAAAGAACAAGGATTGGCAAATGGCCTGAAATAGATTCAAGCTACTTCTTTAGTCAGTGTTATATTGGAGCATGTGCCTGACCTGCCAAGCTGGATCTCTGGCTGATTTTGAATTTTAAATAGAGTGAGAAGAACAACTAGTCTGTAGGATGTAAATATTTATCTGACATTGTTGGTATGATTATATGTGACTTTTCCAATCTGAAAAATGGGTCACAAAAGGCAGTGTGGATTTAACCATTTTTAAAAATTTAATTAAATTAAATTAAATTAAATTAAATTAAATACAGTGGACAGTGGAATGGATTTACGCAGAACAGAGTCCATTATGATCAGATGGTCATTGTGGATTAGCAGAAAGGATTTAGCCTCTTTTCTTTTTTGAGTAAACAAATATTTCTGCTTTGTTCCGTTTGTTGTGTCTGTACCCAGTCAGATCCTATACTTAATCTGAACGGCGCAGTAGAAACACTACTGTATTTATATATGCATTTTGTTGTTTTGAGAATGAGTTTATCATCTTATTCTCTCACTAACTATTTCCGTGTTTTTGAACATGCATCTCTGCTAATCTCTGTGTGTGTGTATGTGTGTTACATTGATTCCGTGTGGTCTCTTTGACCCTAAACTACTTAAAACTCCATTACATGATTGCCTGCCATCAAAAAGAGCCAGAAGCAATGGTGAATCATTCCGAATGGTCATTTAAATCCAATCAGAGTCCAGACTATTGACTTCAATCTGCATTTCCAGACCACAGCAGGCATGTTTTCATCCCTGTACTGTGCCAGGTGCTCACCTACTAGAAGTTCCTCTGCGGTTCCTCGTTAGGTAGAGCAAAAACATCTAACCATGACGTTGATTCCCATGAGATTGTTGGATTCTGACAGTCCTCTGCTTGGGATTGGATCCGATGACCCGTAAAGACCTGTCAGACCCCTTCATCATAATTCCTTTGCGTTCGGCTCTCTACGAAGAGCAGATACCCCTCACCCTACGAATGCGCCACCGCAGTCTAGCTATAACCCCTGAAGCAAAGCCTCCTGGGACCCCCACCAAGGCCTGTAATCCATCATATGTATGTGTGTGTGTGTGTGAGCGCAAATTCAGCTCCGCCCTTAACTGAGGACAGAGGAAATTGATTCAGCTCTCTGTTGAAGCGAACAATCTGTTATTTTCTCAAAGAAAAAAAGTGCCTTGCCGAGTGCTGATGGTGCAAAATCTCGCGCATGAACACACACACACCATGTACGAACCACAGTGCCGTTTCAGTGGAGTGTCATCATCAGAGAACGCTTCCCGTCGCTCTGATGGATGGTGTGTTTTTGAACCTTGCACTCTGGTCACCTACAACACAACTCAATCAAGCTGGCCGCCTGAAGGTATCCGAAAGTGGCATTCAGATTGTGCCAGCTTTAGCACTCTTCTCTCAAACTCTCCTCATGCAGGACTAATAGTGCGTGCGATGCTGTTGTGACCGTGTGGTGTTATTGGTGCAGTTATTGAGTTTGACTCTTGTTACTCTGGGAGTGCTGCGGGAGCGCGAGTTCTTACTGCCGTCCTGGACAGCTGCGGAGAGGAGGAGGGAACTGTAACCTAAGCTTCCTGTACCGCAGCGTATGTCGGGGGGATGAAATCCGAGCCCCCTCCTGTCCCTTGTCTCCTTCCTGCTGGTGTTTGAAATTGATAGGCGGTGTGGGGTCCTTCACAAGGCTTGGGAGTTTATGAGTGTGATCTAAAGAACAGCTGGAGTTGGCCTCTGGAAGCTCAGTCTGTGATGCGGCCCTGGGAGGGTGTCAATGAGAAAATTTGTCAGTAGTGAAGACCTCTGCCCTCATATTTATTTCTTCATCAGTTGTGTTTTGTGTTAATTGCCTGTTTACTTGCAACTGATAGAACGCAACAGTCGGGTGCCAGAAGTAAAAAATACCATTTATTCCCTCCATAGAGGAATTATAAACCTTTAAAGAGAGACCTAATGTGAGCTACAGGGTTATTAAACAGTGCTTTGTTGGAGCCATCAGTGAGCATTGTTTCAGCTTCTTTTTTTAAATCATTGCATCTTATAGAAAAATCACCCATTTCTGCAAAGAAATCTCCATCATTCAGAAAATTGTGCCAAAAAGTAGACTGTTGCAATCTGGTATATATCTTAAGGTTTTTTTTCCATAGATTTGTTCCAAAAGGTATCTTCAGCCCTTCAGGTCCTCATCTAAGGCTTGGGAACAACTTTCTGAAAACTAAAATGATGAATGGGACACCCCATGATCTCGTGGACTTCATGGATGAAGGCCATGGAACTGTAGTTTCACATTAAGTGCACATTTGGGACACGTCCATATTTTTCATGGCTTCTTGCACTAAATTCTATCCTGATTTTGTTATTCATGACCAGTTTTGACCTCTTCTCTGATCCTATAATTTTGCTACTGTACTGTTTCTTTAAGACATTTTAAATGTAAATGACGTCTGTTTTTATTGGCAGACCTCCCCACATTATAGTTCATGCAGGCAGGCCAAGTTGCTGCCTATCGATGTATGTAAAATGTGTACATGAGCAGTTGTATATTAATGAGTTAAGTGTCATTATGAAATCGTAATTTTAATGACCTTATAAGCATGTGCAACTTCAAGGATGCTTGAATTTTACCCACTTGTTATTTGACCAAGATATGCAGATTGTCTCATCATGCATGTGTGAATATTGAGTTTATTTAGATAGTGATCTTTAGTTCATCTGTTTGGGCTGGTAAAATCGCTCTTACTAGCGAGGCAGCGAGACAAACAGATGGACTGATAGACATGCATACACACACACACAGCACTTATAAACTTGAAAACGAGAGACAGAAGGACGCATGGATCTGTTGGGCATGCATACACACACACACACACACACACACACATAGTAATGTGGCTAAAGGCCAAGTGCATAGAAATCAGAACAGCTCCATTCAAATGCAAAATAGAGTGTTATCTACAGACTGTTCTTCGCTGCTCTCCTGTGCTCTACACCGTTCAGGGCAAAACTATTATTTGGAGGCGTGTGTATCTGTGTGTGTACATTCTGGTGCCTATATAAGGTTATGTGTGTGTGTTTGGATCTGAAGTGTGCATGAATGTGAATTTCAATGTAAAGGTTCATTGAGGTCTTTCTTCATGGTTTTTCACTGGAGGTTTTCTTCAGGATTTTTGACTAGCAGCTTCTTTGAGGTTATTTGAGGGAGGTTTTCCTTATGCTTTGTTCATTGCAGTGTTTTCCTCATTTTTAGGTTGTTTCTTTTGAGGTTTTCCTAATGGGTTTTTACTGGAGATTTCCCTCATACAGTAGTTGCTTACTGGAGGTTTTCCTCATGATTTTTATTAGGTCTTTCCTTGTGGATTTTCACTTTAGGTTGTCCATATAGTTTTCAATGGAGGTTTTTCCTGGTTTTTACTAGGCACATTCTCATGAATTTTTACTGGAGGTTTTCCTCATGGTTTTCACTAATGATTTTTTTTTCTGTCTGTTTTCCTATAGCGTCCAAGTTTTAAAACACAAAGCTGTACCTTTATGAGAATAATCAGTCACATTTTTCATAGCTTTAACCAGATCAGAGTATCCAATATTCAGCCATTAGAACCTAGAGGGGCCAGTTACGAGGCGGAACCCACATTTCATTCGTTATGTCCTACTGTAAGCGCCTGGCAGTCCACTTTCTAAGATGAAAGCTGGTAAATTGTCCAGATCAATCACTTTAATTTGTCTGCCACATTGTTATCAAGGGTTAAATGCATTTATTTAATGCTCAGTTGTGGCGTTTGTTTTTGTTATTGTTGAGAACAGCAGTGTTTCATTCTGGTGTGGTGTGTGTGTGAGAGAGAGGATGTCTTTGGATGGTTTAATATCAGATTATTGACCTGCACAGGAAATGAAAGCAGATGACAGTGAGTGATCACCTTGTGAGTACATTTTGTGTGTGTGTGATTGACAAGCTGATGCATTTGACTCCCTCGATCTTTAAGAAACATTAATAGCCTCTTGCTTCCGGGTCCATATATCTAGTGTGTGTGGGTAAGGAGAGGATGAATTATGCATTTCTAGCAGACCATGAAAAATGAACACCTTCAGATTCTCATCTACATAAATCTTCATTGTATTTTAGACACTAGCTGCATGTTTACATAGTGATTGCAGGCCTGGTTATTTAGATTTGTGTTTCTAGAGGTTATACATTTCTGCTGACGTCTAAATATGCAGGTGACCTAAATTAGATTCAGGCAAAATACAATCCCCACAGTGCACCAAGTAAGAGTAGTTGAATTGCTCCATATGTGCTAGCCTGATGCATTAATTGCACACTTTGAAACTCATTCTAGTTTCCTTGCCATTTTATTCTGAGTTCCTAGCTGATTTTTTTCCCTACCAAGAGAAAAATAAATTCTCTGACACATTATGAATATTGATTTGGCTCTTTATAAAAGAACAAGCACCGCAGGGAAGCATGCTGCACATTAGTGTTCCATTAGCACTAGTTATTGCGCACATATAGTCACTGTAATTCAACTGGAGAATCACACATGTGCCAACATATAAAATCTGTAATTTCAGCAGCGACATATGCAAAAAAGAACTCATTTGGACCCTACAATTCTGCATATAAATGCGAGGTTAGTTGGAGACAACCACCCAGATGTATTCAAACTGTAATTTAGCTTTAGACTCTATGCAAAGTAAATTGCAAACGTTATGCAAAATGAAATCTGCAGCATGTCGCATTCTGTGATTCAAAACCCAGCAGGTGGATAACGTCTCAGTTCTTAAAGTCCGCTTTAGTGCTGTATAACATCACAGTGAACGGCCCTGTAGTATTTGGACTCTCTCAACCAGACGAGAGAAATGAGAACAGTCTGATAATGATTTCCTGTAGCCGAGCCTTTAATCCCAAACACAATGCTTATCTCTGCAGTGTAAAGCATGTGTTGTGTGGTAAGCCGGGTTTCAGATTGGCCTCTCTCTGAATGGATAGTCATTGAGGAGTTGTGGAAAGGCTGGTGTTGTGGCGTGATAGCAGGAGCTTCTCAAATGCAGTAGCAGATAGGAGGTCATCTGCTGGAAATGACCTCCGATGGGCCATTGATTGCCCTTGTATTGAACCTTTGCTAATAGACTGGAGGGATAGC
Source organism: Enteromius mattozi (assembly GCA_032359235.1). Taxonomy (NCBI): domain Eukaryota; kingdom Metazoa; phylum Chordata; class Actinopteri; order Cypriniformes; family Cyprinidae; genus Enteromius; species Enteromius mattozi. Next base: position 15,811,597 of record JAUMHE010000067.1, read on the forward strand.
GCAGGTCTGGTCGTGGGTGATACAGTGGAATTCAGTTTTTGTAAACCTCCAGCAGCTTCCTTGTTTGAAAATCAGTTGATACAAGGGAAGCTCTGATCAATTTTGGCCAAAACAGATCGTTTTGTCTTGTTTTGTTTTGTTTGTTTTTTTTCGGTTTGGATTGGTTATATGTTTTATATTTGTTCTGCTACTCTTTAGTTAAGCATTTTGTCGGTTTAACCCAAGGTCTGATAAATAACAGAAAAATAATATATATATATATATATATATATATATCTTTTTTTTTTTTTTTTTTTTTTTTTTTTTTATGTGCCAGTGCATGAAAATCTTGCATAGTACTTGCAACTCCTAAGTCATGGGTTCAAATTCCAGGGAGTGAACTAACTGATAAAATGTATATCTTGAGCGCAGTGTACTGTAAGTCATTTTGAATAATCATATTTTCCCCTTACATAAATGTAAAATATTACACTGCCCAATATTTCAATATCCCTATTTGTATTTGACAATCTGTTATAATCACTGAAACCCTCCTCTTGCTTTCTCTCATCCTGTACACCCTCCTTTTCTGTCATCCCTCCCTCGCCACCTCCTCCTCTGATTGCCTTGTGTCTAACGGTCCACAGACGATAACCATTCCTCCTCAATCTTTGAACCCGACCCCTCCCCCTCAAGGCTCACACAAATCAGATACGGGGACCTCGGCAGGCAGCTAATGAAATTAGCCCCACGTTGCCCATACGCTTTAATAAGTCACTTGACTCGATTAAGCATGTGATGGTGGGGGATGTCGAATGGATACAGTGAATCTCCAACTCGCCTGACAGTGCCAACCCGGGTGTTGATTATCATAAATATTCCCAGTCCACACACCTCAGGCAAAATCCACACTCCGACATCCCCCTTTTCCTCTCAGCACTCCTCTTTCCAGGACCAGACGCCACTTTCGGAGGTCTGGCAGGCAGTTTGGAGGAAATGTGAGGAGGGGGCGGTGCCAGCATTGGGCTGTCATTAACTTTCTGTGACTGGCAGCCATCAAGCTGGCTAAGCCCCGCCCTCCTGCTGTGCAGCAGTCTCCACCTCCCTTCCCTCCATCATTCTCTCCTGTCATCGCTCCATCCCAAAGTGGCAGCGATTCTTTGGGTCTCAGCTGCTAGGAGAGATGATACTCCAACCACCCGCTGGTTGGGTGAATCTTCTTGGATCAGGGAAGTGGAGCCGGCCAGCCCAGAGTGACAGACGTTGGCCCGGTGCGGAATCTGATCCCCCACTGCTTCTCCGCAGAAACCTCACGCTGGGCAGAAAGTGCCGGATAAGTGTAAGCAATCCGCAAATAACTCAACATCACAGGCGGACTGCTGAGTCCAAAGTATTTGATTATCATGGACCAGTTTTATCCATAATTCCTCCATTTATTATCTACTAGATCTTTCTAATTTCAATTTGATGTTTGAATTGAAAATTCTGTCATTTCTGCACCACTAGCAGCGTTAAATAAAACTGCAAGAGTGATGACTCTCCAACATGCACCTGTTTTTTATTATTTGGATGAACAGACAGTCCTGCCTTGAACTTCAGTTTCAGGTTGCTTTAACAAAGTAAATCAATACCATTAAGAAACATTAAGGAACATTATCCCTATACATTAAGCTGGTGTGTTGAGGACTGTATGATTGACAAGTGAAGGCACGAATCAGAGTGAGGCTCAGAGGCGGGATTTTATTACAGGCATCCATCCAGTTGAGAGTAATCTGTCAGGATGGATAAGTGAGATCTGATGTTTCTGAACCTGACAGCAGTGGTGCCCGTTTCCAGCCGGCTGTTCCCAGGTCCTGAGTGGTGCCACGAACAGGAAATGGGGTTAGAGAGAGAGAAAGCAAGAGAGACACCTATGTTTGCTTTGTAGTTTATACTTCTCCAGTAAATAAAATATACTTAATGCAAGATTAATTTGTTTGAGAAGCAAATAAATAAAATTAAATTAAATTAAATAAAAAAATGAAAAAAAAAAAGTCAATATGTAATAACAGCAAAAATATAATAAGATTTAAGAAAAATAGACATGCATTGGACTGAGTTTGTATGTATGTAGGTGCATGACCATGTGATGGATTGTGTGTGTGTGTGTTTCTTTGACACTTGTTAATGGATGCAGCAGACTCGTGTCCTGACAGCTGCCATCCTGGTGCCTACCACAACTCGCCTCGCACTTCTTCCCACTCTCTGTCTATCGCTCTTCACTTTTCTTCATTATTCACCCCCCACATGTTTGTCTAGCCCCTTATAAACAGACGTAAGAGCTTATGACAACTGGAAATGAACTTGTGCCCCACTGTGACCCCCTCTCTATGGTCTGGGATGAGAACCCCACACACATCTTTCCCCGCCACACCAAAGTCCCCCATCCGCATGGGGCCAGAAGGGGTCAATGGATTTGCCAGGTCACCGTGGCAACTCTTGACAGGCTCAAATGTCAGAGAATTGGCCGGCCATGACAGCACTGTCAGAGTCAAACGCCCCCCTTTACACGATGGGTTATTGCTGGAGAATGAGGGGGAGAAGCAAGGAGGGATGGGGATGCGGGGGTCCTGGAGCCGTTAGCATTCAGACCGGTCCGGTTGTGTCAGGGCCGTACAGACACACTGTCACTTTATGTCTAATTGGGGCAGGTTAAAGCCCTAGAGGCATGAGGGGTTACGCTTACCCTGTTCCACTCTCTCGCTGTCTCTCATGAATATGGCTTCCTACCTGCATTTCTCCTTTTTTACCTTACCAATATAGCTTAAAGGGACAGTTCACACAAAAATTTCAATTACCACAAATTTTAACTCAAAATGTCTATGATCTTTTTGCTTCAAGTCAGCAAAATAGATTCTTTAACTGTATTTCCATACAGTGAAAATATTAAAAAAATGTAAAATAATAGAATTAATAACTGCAAAAAATATATAATAAGCCATAAAAAACACAGCTAAAAAAATAACTAAATATATATATATATATATATATATATCACTTCAAGCAAAATGGATGTGTTCTGTCTTGTGAAAACAAAAGTTGTTATTTGCTGAAAATCCTTCCCATTTCAATAAATATTCATTTAAGCTTTGGTATATAGTCCTAATAAACGATTCAAAGTCAATTAATATGCACAAAATTGTCATCCATTATTCTGGTATTCAGTCAAATGATCCTTCAGAAATTATTCTAATATGCTAATTTGTTGCACAAGAAGCATTTCTTATAATAATCAGTGTTGAAAGCAGTTGTGCTGCTTAATATTTTTGAAGTAACCATTATACAGGAATCTTGATAAATAGAAAGTTAAAAAGAAGCATTTATCTATAATAGAAATAATAAATAAATAATTTTGCTGACCCCAAACCTTTAAACGTCAGCACACATTCAGGGATCAGGAGAATGAACTAACAGAAAGAGAGATGCCGTTTACACAGTGACAAGAGACAGAGATGAAAAGCGGTAGATCGGTAGAATAATAGAATATTTATGCGTTCGGTGCGTCAGTGATGTGAGGATGATTGCATTGATTGATCCAGGGGTCATTTAGGGGTCAGTTCCCCTCAGAAGGGACGAATAATATAGGTCATATTAGCTTAACTCTCAATACTTATGAACACACACACACACTCACACACACGTTTAGAGCTCTACTGTTACATCACTGCAGAGATTTTAGATCATTCTAATCTGAAATTTGTGTGATTGTGTCAGTGTGTCTATTTTGCAACCCTGGTCTAGTGTGTTTGTGTGAAATGCGAGTATGTTTACTTCTGTTTATTTTCGTACAGTGTGCATTTCCATATTAGCACTTTCATGAAGTTGCATTTGTATGCATGCCCATGGCTGTGCTGTGTGTGTGTGGTGAACGGTGTTAAATGGGTTTGTTCGGCTGCTTGAACTAAAGAAGCTTATTCTGATTGGCTACAAAGCCAGAACTAATACCTGAATATTTATTTTCCGTCTACTTAAGCAAATGCTCATGACCAGCCAAATAAACACACACAAAGACACTTAATATTCTGTGGAGTAGCAACAAATATCCCTTGTTAAGAATAAAATAAATCATCATTGTGGTAATTTACCATCATTCTAATTTGGTATATGAAAAGTAGTAGTAGTAAGAGTACTATAAGATATTTGCAGACCATGTTTAGGACAGGACCTATATCTTTACTTGTGTGATTGCTCTACCTGTCCTTTAATATCTCAAAGTGCGCTGAAATGCGTTGGAGACATTATGTGCAGATATGTCGACCGAAGCCCATTATTGCATTGCGCCGTGTAGAAACACTTCCGTATCTTTTTGCAGGCTGTCACATCGCTCTCTCTCCACTCTCATTACCACTCCATCACTGCAGTTTGTTTTATTAGGCCCCAGAGGTGGCTGCCAGGCAACTGTGTATGTGTGTGTGTTAAGCGCTGTGCCGGTTCCCTAAAGTGGCATCTTTCTTCCTACTGACCTACATACTTTTACAGCAATATTCAGTTGAGTTCATTTGTTTGATGTGTACTGCGAGTTTAAACACACAAACACACACTCGACACACACTGTCCCAAAACAAATCTTGTTTGATTTGGCTCTGGGGAAGCCAGATATCTGCTTGTTAAGTGTGACGTCATGCGTCAGCGGTTCCGTGTCCAACCGCTTTATCAGATACAACGAGAAAACAACAAAAGGTGGTAATATACATTCGCAATGTGATATAACACTACCAAAAAAAGTACAATCCTAACCATTAACTCTATACCAAAATCACAGATATCCAGAACATGAAAATATAAATATGAATAAATAAATCTAAAAAAAAAATGTGTTTGGGACACTGTGAGCATGGAGACTGTTGTGTACACCGTAAGTATGAAAACGTTTAGCTGAAGTGTTACATTTGAATACACAGTGCTCAGAAAGGGCTGCTGAGGTAGTATTCTCAGGTGAAGCGAGTTGAGGCTTGGACCCAGAAACAGCACTTCTTAAGTCACCACTTAACAAGCGGATTGCTTGTACAGCAGTTGAACAGACAGTGACTTGAACAGGTGCTGTTAATCGCTGCGGCTCTTATTGTGAGTATGAAATGCAGTGTATTTAAAGGGCCGGTTCACCCAAAAGTGCATGCACTCATCCTCATGTTGTTCCAAATCTGTCTGACTTACTTTCTTCTGCGAAAGAAATACTACAATATAATGTCTAGGCTTACTGAGCTCAAAAAGGCATACTCTTTTACATACAATGACAGTGAATGGGGATTGGGACTGTTAAGCTTTATTTAAAAAAAATATATATAATAAAGTGGCATAAAATGTAATTTGTGGGCTATATATCAAGTCCCCTAAAGCCATTAAATAGCTTTTGAATTAAAATTGATTGTTATTTACTGAAAATCCTCCTCTCTGCCATAATTTTGAATTCAACTCCAATTTAACATGCTTATGGTATTTTTATAGTGCTTTGTCTAACAATTGATGTTGTTCCTAAACTATATGACCAACTTTCTTCTGTGAAGAAGAAAAAAAAAAAGATGTAGTAGAATGTCCAGGCTGCTCTTTTCCATACAATGACAGTAAATAGACACAGATTAAAACAAAGTGACACAAAAATGGTCCATGTGATTTGTGGACTATATTTCAAGTCTTTTTAAGTATTTCAAGTATTTTCAAGAGCTTTTATATTGGAATGGAAATAATTTGTTAAAAACCGTAGCTGGTAGTCATTCAGTTACTTCAACTTAACATTCGTATGATATTTTTATAGTGTGACAGTTTTATTTATTTATTTATTTATTTGTGTGTACTGTCCCTTTAAAACAAGATGTTAACAGCTAAAGTTTTTTCCAGCACCGGACTCTGTGTGTGCGTGAAGTTCTCCCGCAGTGAGCTTTGTCTATTCTTTGTCTCTTCTATCATCTTCTCTACTTGTACACGCACACACACACATACACACGGGCCCACAGTCTGGCATCAGGTGGATAGACCCCGTCTGTGTCTAAGGAGTTTGTCTCCAACTGTGCATGTGTGTGTGTGTGTGTGTCTGTGTGTGTTATTTGAATAGTGTATAACAGCAATTTGAAACGTCCTGGATCGAGGAGACAATCACACACACGGGACCGTCTGTCTCCATCTCTATTCTTCTTCTTCTTCTTAGTGTCTCCTGGTATTCTATACACAATAGTTTCCGTGATTACTGCCTTGTTGTGTGTATACATTTAGGTACAGCATTATCACAGCCCTGTGTCTTTTAATATATGAACTGCTACACTTTAGATCCCTGCTTTAAATCCCTGTGTTTACTGTGGACTTTTGTTTGCATGTTTTAATGTCACTGGAGGCCTGAGAGACGAGTCAGTCTGTCACTCAGCTCCGCTCTTTAAAAACACAAGGCTATTTCCTTTCTGCTCAACAAAGCTTCCTCACAAACACACACACACAGACTCCTCAAAGTCTCAGTGAGGCTGATTACAAAATGAATGCTTTCATCACCAGACTGCGAGGCATTGAAAACTGTTTTTCCTCCAGCTCTTCAAACACTAAATTCCCCACCAGTTTCACTGCTGTTATCCGTGCATCTGAGTTTATGGAATATTCACACTGGAGCTATCAATTAATCAACTTCTAGGAAACAAGTAGGCGGCACGTACCAGTTTTGTTTACATTGAATAAGTAAAGCAAATAATTAGAAGGCTATTATTGTTCTCTCTGTTTATATTCTGCTTGGACATAGTTATTGCGTGTTTTATAGATGTTTTTGACAGATTAACCAGCAGAGAGTGCTTGCTTCACAATTGAACTTTTAAGAATGAAATAAAATAGTGTTGCTTTTTGTGTAATGTGACACAGCAGGAAATAATGTTGATTTTTATCCATCTGGATTTGATTTCATTGTGGAATTTTAGTTTTTTTTTTTTCAAGAGTAAAAGCATTTTCCGAATGAATATATAGGGTAAATAATTTCCTGATGTCTTAAAGCAATTTAACCACAAAATCGACATTATTTACTCTCCTCTATATATATATATATATATATATATATCATACAGGTATGGAGCTTTATTAGGGTGGGTAATTGATGACAGAATATTGATTTTTGCCTTTATGCCTTTAAATGTCTGGATGTTGACTTTAAAATATTAGTGTTTGTTTCTTAAATCACTTTGATGCTTCTCTTTGTTCATAAGGTCCCCTGCGTTTCTCTAAGCCCTTGTTTCTGTATCTCGTCCCCGTGCCGTTAACAGGCTAACCACCAGTGCTTATCCTGTTGAAATGATTGGATTTAAATCATAGGAACGACTTTGGGGAGACGGAAAAAGGAATAACAAACATAAGAAGAGTGTGAAGGGGGAGTATGGAAGTGATGTTAGTAGAGCGTCCCCCAGGACAATAAATCCCTTTCTCCCAAATCCCATTGTTAAGAAAGCATGAAACCGGATTCCTGTAACAAGGCCTCTGATCTGAGGAGGCACGGCCCAAAGGACTCAATTAGAGGTACAACAGGCCTGATCTTTCTACCTTTTCTTTTCTTCTCTGCATTCTCTCTTCCCTCCTGTCTCAACCTGCTGTGCTGTCGCGCCGCAGCTGGGGTCTGGAAAGCAGAGCATGGTTTCGCAAACACACCGACCAATAAATGACACTGGGAGTCTGTTAACCTTAGCCGAAGATAGACTAACAAGTAGTGTGTGTTTGTGTATTTGTGTTGTCCTACTGTGTTGTTTTATGTTACATTCTTTTATATGGCTCAACATTTGATTCGTGTTACATTTATGTGAATGCATGAAGGCAACATGCTAATATGACTCACAACTTTAAATAAATTTATGCGCGAATAGCAGTGATATAACTAAAGTGGATTTTGCAATCAAATATTGAAATAAAGAGCATAGACTCATTCATCTTCCCCGAAGTCATGATTTGATGAAATTATCATCCGTCCCTGACCATGGTTCCACCCTGCCAGTGTGCCTGGGGACAATCATTTGTGTGACGCATTGGCAGGAAATGTGCTTCTGATTCGACTGAATCTACTGTGTCAGATGTTTAATCTCATATATTACATATAAATATTCATGTGAACAGCATGCAAGAGCTCTTAATTTCAATTTGCTGTGAAAATGACTGCTAAAACCGATTTGGCCTAGTGGAGAGTTCAAGGTTAACAGCAGCCGTAACCTTGGATATATTGGTTTATATTGCAAAATGAAATGTTAACATTTGTTTTTAATGTTTACATAGTAGGCTGATGAACATTCACACATTCAAGATATATGAGTATATATGTATAGCCTATATATATTGGATTAAGTTAACTAAATCACTTGAATCAGGGTTATACTGTAGAACTAAATCTACAATGTAGATTATATAGATATAGATAGATAGATAGATAGATAGATAGATAGATATGTACATGCATATATCTATATCACACACACACACACACACACACACACACACACACACAAATATATATATATATGTGCACATATGTGTGTGTCTGTGTGTCTCTGTGTATATATATAGATGTACGCATGTACATATACATATACATATTGTTAAAAATGCCAAAAGATACATTTAATATTTGAAAGGGTGGGATTTGGATTCAGTCTTTCGGTTAAAATTAGCTTGATCTGTTAGCCAATGTTATATTGTCATATACGGCTAAGTAAATGTGTGCTTTTGTTATGATCTAAAAAGGGACCTTAAGTTGCCAGTTGTCCTCGACCATCAAAAGTCAATTAGAGGCTCATTAAAGAACAGAATTAGTTGTTATAGATTTGATAGGAGAGGTATGTATGTAACGTTAGTGATCTAGCAGTAGGGAGAGCCATTCTGTGCTCCTGAGGGAAATGAGAGGATGTCTACAACAGACCAGCAGTTAATGGATTCTGTTTAGTCTTGATAATGTCTGATAATTAGTTAATCAAAGGCAGCGCCTACCCACGCGTGTTAGCTTCTTTTACATTAGCGGCTTTGTGCGAAAAACAGGTCAGTGAGCGACTGCTCGCGACAGACAATAGAAAGCAAGCCGTTGTCGTTACCGTTTGAAAGCGTTTTCCGAATGAATTGCTTTCAATTTCTCTGTTAATTATGTGTAGAAAGCTTCTTTGTTTGTGCTACTCTGGATAATTTTCATTAATTCGTTTGATGTGTTTTCACATCAGGATTGGTTGCAGGCGACGACGCTTTAAAGTTTGATCCAAGTTTCTCCTCGTGTTTACATGGCATTCGACCACAACGACATTTATGGCTGAACGGCCAATGGAAAAACAGCAGGCATTGACAAACTGTCCCGCTAGTCCCTGGATCCCGCCACTGTTCCATGAGTAATATGCTGTTTTCTCCGCAATCAATTAGTAAACCTTCATTAGTGAGGCCATCAGTTATGTGAACCTGACAGGGAGAGGACAGACTACGTGTCCAGGACGAGACGCTTGACTAAACCTTGTGATAATATTGCACACTTAGCAGGCCTTGTACTGCTCTAAATGTGTTTATTGTGTGTTTTACTTCTGGAAACTACTGAAGTTGTTCATGCAGGACTGGGTGCAGGCCTACTTGTCTGTTTGAACGTCTACGGCTGTTCCCAGTCAAACTTTGAAACTTGCTAAAATGCTACACATTTCTGCTGTGTCTCATTAATTTAAGCTTCAATCCATGTGCTGCAGCAGTCGACCTTCACGTTCTCCGTTCTTTGATGAGTACAGCACGTGCGGGGTGAGCGTCTGTGAGCTACGGTTATGATTAGAGGCCCACGGAGATTAAAAGCGCCACATATTGGATCTTCTCATGATGGATGAGGGGATCAATTAAACAATATGAAATGTGTTCTGCTGGTGACATGCTCATTAGGGACATTCTGCAAGAGGGAGGGAGGACTGGAGGTGTGCAGGGATATTTCTCCTTTTTCTCATCATTCTGTCGCCTTCCCCTCTCTTCACGTCACTCTGGTGATTGAGAGAGGATAAATAACGGCGCAATCGATAAGGACACAGATTTATTTACTTGTTTGTTAGTGAATTTAGGGCCAGCTGTCAAGCCATGACAAGTTTCAATAATTTTTTTTAACATGAGAACTATTAAAAATGTATTTCTTCAAAGTATAAGTGCAGTTTATTTCTGTCAGCGAAGGAGAAGGCAGGCTTTTAGCTTCTAACAAATGTGTTTTGCTGTGTGTGGGATAATTTGATTCTTATGGAAGTTATAGAAATGCGAAATAACAGTTTGAATTGGATTTGTATTTCCTGAAGGAAATATCCATGCAAAGCAGCAGAAGAAGTAGTTAAGAAGTATGAAATAGTGAAAGGTAAATTGAAAGAGAGAGAGAAACTGAAATTAATAAGCAAATACGCAGTATAGATGGATAAACAGATTGCTCAGTGTCGCGTGATTCTTCAGAAATCATTCTAACATGTTGATCAAGGAACATTTATTATTATTGGCTGCTTAATAGGCCTAATATTGCAAAATTGTGATAATTCTTTTCACTTTTCTTTGGTGTATACACTGTAAAAAAAAATACAACTGCACATTATCCAGTTTATGTAACATTTTGAGTCTGAAGTATAAAAAAAATATATTTTCTTAAAACTACATAAACCCCCTTGTCAAACCAGCAAAAAAACACAGTTGTCTAAATGAAGAATTTAAATTGTTGAAATGTTAAGGCTTTGTGAGTTCCCAGCATTGCATCATGAACAAATTATACAATTACTGCTATATGATTATTGGTTTGCTGACTTCATTTAAATTTTTTGTTGTTGTTTTATCATTATTGTTAGTTATTTGTTGTACTGTGATGTAAAAATCTCATTTTGTTTTACATTTGTTGGTCACCATTATTGGGGTTAGTCTAATTTTAAAGCCTAGAGTATGTTCAACCACTTATATCCTTTTTCTGGATATTTTAGTCTTTTAACTTGTTTTTACAGGTAATGCTGACATCTATTACATCAACGACAGTAGTTGTTGTGACAAGAATCTTTCTATTATCAAAATGTGGCAGTCAGCGTTGCATGAACAAACAAATTAACATTTGCTCAACAAAGTATTTTTACTGAGCAGAACTAAAAAGCTATTGTTGAGAGAATTCAAAAGTCTTACTGCATCAAGTTGCCTTATTTTTTCACGTTTTATCAACAGTTTATATTTTACACTGTGGAAAGTTAGTAAAAGTGTAGTAAAACCTTTTGATCAATGCATTCTTGCAGAATGAAAGAATTAATTTATGCAACATTATATGCCTTTAGCTTAAACAGTTAAAGGTTAATGGCATAACTGTGTGAGGACTTCCAAACAGAAGCAGGTTGGAGACAGACGTGTAGCTATTCCAGAGAGACAAAAGCTGACAGGAATTCAACATGATTGAGCATGACAGCGTCCGACTGAATCCCTCCTTTCTTTCTTTCCCTTGTGTCACTGTGTCAGAATCTTCTCTTTCTGTCCTCTAAATATGACACACCTCTCCTTTCCTCTCAATGCACTTCCTCATTAACCAGTCATTGTAGTCTTCCATCTTTTTCCTGCTAATTACTATTGTTGTTGCTTATATTTATGTTGTACAGTTGTGGTTTCAATAGCTAGGGATTGTTTTCCCTTCTGTCGTGTAAATGTTTGCACTAGACTGGTTCTTCTTTGTTCTATTCTCATTCATCCCCAGATTTTCACTCGCAGTTGCAAAACCGCACATAAAAAGATTGTAGCTAATCTCAAATCCACTCAGTTGATAATCTCTGAAGTGCTCTCTGTTGTCAGCAGGGTTTTGCAGTCTACTTCAGACATAAGAATGCTGTCATCGTACCTGTACACATCAAAGATGCGGAAATAAATCTGTAAATCAAAAACTCCAGTTGCTAAGGTTATTAGCGGGACGCTGCCAGATGTGCACCCTGTAGCGTTTGTAGTAAAATGTCATTGTTTGGTAGCTTTCCAGTCTTAATTCACTGAGACGCCAAACCCACCTAATGTTTCTAATATACAAATGCGAATCGAATCCAGCATACAATTAACACAGTGCTCTGCCTATTAACTCCTACATATTAATGAATTAGCATGGAGCCCCGCCTATTAACCCTACATATTCATGAATTAGCGTGTGCATATTAATACATCTCGTATGGGTTGGTTAGAGTCTAGAAATGTGTTAGATGGGCACGTGCTGGTTTTTGGGAGTATCGTTTCATTGTCAGTGTCTGGCACCATCGCTACACCCTTCATGCCAATGGAAACCCCTCCTTCCCAAGCGATTGAGTGTGTGTCTATGTGTGAAACTGGAAGGAGGGGGGACCCCCGTTTACAGATGGGCTGCACAGACGGACAGGCGGCATTGTGGGCCAAGCTGGATGGCACCTCTTCTGAATGCAGATGCCACGGCAACTGGAAAGCGCAAAGATGAGTCCGATGTGCAGTAGGGTGGAAGGACTTTCAGGAGGACGTTATGGAGACATTATGGGGATGTTTATGGAGCAGATGTTAGGGTCTCTGCGTTTGACATCTGGGCTTTTATGAGGATGGTGAAGGCCAATGTAATCACAGTGGAGAGGTTGTTTTGAGAGCCCAGATGTTTGTCCAGCCATGGTGCCAGAGGTGTTATTTGTGTGTGTAAGCGTGTGTGCGTGCTTCTCTTGCAGTAAATTAGCTTTGTTGCACGACAGTCCACTTTAAACCTGGACACTAAAACACTGGGACATAAAAGTATGCAGCTCAGCACGAGGCCTTCACTGGACATCTCAGCTTGAGGCAATGCTTATCTTGAAGGCAAGCTGTTACTTTTCTCTTTGTCTCCTTAGTTGTAGGGTTTCTTCTTTCTTTAACTCCATCTGTTCCTGTTTTCCTCTCTCTGTGAGCTTCATAGGGATTTATCTTTACTAATTTATGAATTCCTCTCAGTGAACCTCAGCCTGAATTTATGACCTTAGACCTTGCGAATTAGCTTTGTTTTTTCCAAAAGTCTTGTCTTTTAGCAGACACATTCTAACAATATCTCTCATGGACATTTCCGAATCTTTGGCCAGTGCTTTCATCATATCTTTTACTTGATTGTAACAAGGAGGAAGCAATTTTCTGAGGTGAAATATATATGATTAATGTTTTTCTTCCTCTTCCTCTTTTAAATTGCACATTTTCTCTTTATCTTCCCGTCTGTCCAAACAACAGTAGTTTATCAGGTGGAAAATTGCATTTCTCCAAAGTGTCTTTACACACCGTCTGAATAAACAGAACAAATAACAGTGATCTAAAGCACCCTGCGGGCATCACTCAGATCTCCGTCATCTACATTCATGCTCCATTTTAGGCCATTATAACTACAAAAACACAGTCTTCACAAGGCAAGATGGCAGATGACTCCTAAATCAAGTTCCTCACGATGCCTATCATCCTGTCTCCCACCCCCAGCTATCTCTACCTCTTCCTCCTCCCCTCTCATTCCCTCATCATTCACCATCATCTCCCTTTTTCCCTCCGATTTGATTTTTATGAAGTGACCATGACCATGACACCTCGCGAATCGCTCCTCCATTATTAGATCTCACAAAAAAGACGAAGGACTGAAAAGAGCGAGCAATACGGACAGAGAAATTAAATAAAAGCAAGCGCTCTCTTCCTGGTCACACCTCGGCAGTTTCTGATTAAATTGTAAATACGCAAGGTTGCTGTGCTGTGGTCGCCCACTTTAGTATGTTGGCAAATGAAACTCATCTTAGGTTCGAGGCCCCCCAAATGTTTCATTTTTTTCAGCTGTAGGCAAAGAGGAAGGCTATTTTCCATCTATCTGTATAACAGTGCCACTGTCAAGCCCTGTTGAACATGATGAGAAAAAGAGAGTAGATATGAAGCCGCATGTGGTCTTTGAAGCAGATCGGAGTATCTGTGTATTTACTAAGAGACCCATAACCATTACAGGCACAAACCCCCCTCACTCCCACCAAACGCCCACCCTGCTGCGTCCACACAACAGCTAACATAGCCCGCGGATGAGATGAACTCCGTTCCCCCCCTTACCACCCCCTAAAAAACCTTCAGAAGCACAGGGACCCACTCTCCCTCATTAAAAAAACAACAGCCATTAATACTGGATGAGAAGCAGGGAGGAAGAGGGAATGAGAGGGTGATTTTAGTGAAAGGGCGTTGCGCTCCACTACTGAGCATGCGTGTCTGCCTTTTTTCATAGATACACTGATGCAGTCCACAGCAAAGCAGTTGATTTTACATCTTTTGCACCTTTACAGATGGTACAGTTGTCCTCACTGTCCTCGAGTCTGCTGACCTGTAGAGCTCGAGCTGATGTTTATTCTAGAATTAATTAAGCAAAATACCTCCAGTCAATGCAAAGATCTGCATCGGCTCCTAGGAGACCTTCTCTTCAATTTCAACTTAGTCTGTGAAAAATTTTAGTGACAGGACACTATAGATAATCAATGCCTTTGATAGCAAATTGACTCTAGTCATCGATGCACCAAAACTAATGATTCCACAATGCAACACTTTCACAACCTGAAATTGATTTTGTTTCTTTAACACATTTAACATCCTTTTTTTGCTTATTTATTAGTAATATTTTCACACAGCTTTCTTAAATCTGTTTTAGGTATCTTTCCCTTTTATTATTAGTCAGTCTAGTTTTTCAGTAAAACACATATCCCCCGTTAACTACTTTTCAGACTGTGCATCTTGCATAGTAACCCCCCTCGTCCCCCTAATTTTAAACGTAAACCTCATTAAATGTGTTATTTTCCTTATTTTCTAACAGCCATTCCTTGCAGTCTAGAAACTGTCAGCCTAAGGAGTTATTTGTATGATCTGAGAACTGAATTCTTAAATAGCTGCTCAGAAGTGTGTATGTTTGTGCATGCATGTATTAGTGTTAGTCTAATGCCATTATTTAGTGTGATGCAGAGCTCCGGGGGCAGTAGGGGTAGACGGTGGTGCTGTAGCCCTGTAGCAGGGCTCTGTCTGTTGGGATCGCGTTGGGCTGCAGGTCCTGTCTCTGTGTGTTGCTGTGGGACTCATAGAAGGGTAGTGGATGCATAATGAATGCTCTAGTCCACAGGCTCTGTACACAGCATAATTAGCCTCATCAAAGGATGAAGCCATAAGCAACAGAGCGTCTTCCCGCACGTCGAGTCTTAACTAAAACAAAGCCGCCATTAGTCACCTACTCGGCATGAGCCATGCCCGTTCCATTGGGATTCCTGCAGTGGTATTGTTTACTTGTTCCTCGAAATTTTTCCTGAAATTGCTTCTGCATAATATGTTTTTCTGTTGCAGAAAGTCTGGAAGACACAAAGGGTAGAATAGCTGTATAATGAGGTGGATCATGTGCACTTTACTGCCTAATTGGTAGTGAACACCATTGTGTCTAATTGTATAAAGCAGAACTTTGTCACTGACAATGGTTTTAGGTGCCTTTACCCTGAAATTTAACTCGAGGACAACAGTGTGCAGTCTTATCTTGAAGGGGGCCAATTTAATGCAGAGTTTAGCTCCAACCTGCCCCAAAACACTAGCCTGGATGTTTCTAGTAACCCTGAATACCTTGGTTAGCTGGTTAAGTTGTATTTAATTCATATTTGAGCTAAAGTCTGGAGGATAGTAGCATGAGCAGGATTGGTGATCCCTGCTTTAGGGTTAGGCAAAGCTGGTTTTTGTAATCTTTCTCCAAAATGATTTTCTATGTGTGGTTGAATCCAGCACTAAGTAAAATCTCTGTCCAGTGGAAATCGAGTAAGGTGGACAAACAAGCAGAGCGTGAGGAAAGATAGGAGAATATCATTTGTACTTCCCCATCTGTAAATGTTTGACCTCTGTGTAGAAGTTAGCAGTTTTGGAATTGGCTAGAGAGTCCTAAAATGCAAGACCACGTCTCTCTGCCCTCTCATTGTTTCCTCACCCAGCAGCCATGCCTTCAAGAAAAAGGTCAAGGTTGCACCGGAGCACCTTAGCGATTTGCTCCACTCTGAAATACACACAATATATTGTGTGTATCTTCAAGAGTCTGCATGTATGTGTGCACGTGCACGTACAGACCAAAGCATCAGCACAATATTCCGGGAAATAGATCCCCTTTTTGCCTTGTTTGTGTGCCTGGGATTTGTAGGGTGTTCTTATGTGTCTTTGACAGTGATAGATTGGTTATAAACCTTGAGCCAGCTTTAAATCTGTCCAATCCCCTTTTCATTTTCTTCTTTCCTAAGTGTGAGATGGTGGTTCCTCATTAGATTTTCTGTGAGCTAATGACTGCTGTCTCTGCTGAAAAGGTTCCAGTATGGATCGCCCGTGTCCTCTATTGAAAGCCCCAGGGCTCTGGACCATGTGCCGCCCTGACACCAGTAACTCCCCTGAGGGAGGAAAGCTCAGCTACTGACCTGGCCTTCCTGTCAGAAGCTGGAGCCACCTCACATGCTTGCTTACCTTAGCAAATAATTCACCTTTAATGCACACATAAGTCACAGAGACATCTATCCAATGTCTGCGTTTTCATCTGGAAGGTGTCATTTTTAGAGTTTCATCTACGTAAAAAGTGCTAAAACTTAGAACAACATACAGCAGATTCATTTCAAACATGGAATTCAGTGATTTCCAGATGATAAGCACTTTTAACAGATGTCTGTGTGTTTACAGGGCAATTATATTTTAATTTAATTCATATGTGTTTTTTTTCAGCAGAAATATAAGAAATTTAGTTCTCATTAAGCTCTGATGATGGACATAATGTGTCACCTATGTGCGGTACCTGTCATATTAGGTAAATTCCTGTCTCTGTGTGTAATGCTGTGGGAGTGTATACATTATGCCAAATGTAGACACACATCAAGGATTAACTTCATCTTCGAAAGGGTTAAATACTGTAGTTTATCGCGCATGTGAGACTCTGTCTGACTGTCGTTGTGAGTGAAATCGCTATTGACAGCGGCGCAGGGCTGATAAGAGAGGCTTAGTCACTAATTACTGCACGGCACTGTCTGTTCCAGTCAATGAAGACATCCCTCTGTCTCTCTCTCTGGGCTGGACCCTCTGTTTTTTGGGGAATTGTAGATTAGCCAGCATTCTTTTCCTCTCTCTCCATCCTTTTCGCTCACTCATCAACTCGTTAAATGCAAATGTGCTCATTTGTTTGTAAGGATGGCAGGCTTTAGCATCTCTCCAGTGTGTTATGTTTGGTTATCTGCGCTACAGTGTCTCTGCTCTCGCTAATCTCCAAACATTAGATTACTTTCTGCTAATTAAAGTGACTACAGAGCCAAGTAGGTGATGGAAAGAGAGGCAGCAGTGAAGTGATTGAAAATGCCTTATTTTTTCTGTCTCAGAACATAGCGTGGATAGATTAGCATGACTAGGTTAAGGGGATGAACAACTCTGATTGTGACAGTACTTGAATTTCTGTCTGGAAAAGTGGATAATAGTGCTTGTCTCATTAGACACTTCTAGGAATATGATTTAGGGAGTTCATGGATTTTCATCTTTTACTCAAGCCTCCCTAGTAAACCCTAACCCTAGCTGGGTTTACATTGTGTTATGCTAGTCATAGCTTGTCTTTACTGTCATTAGCTCATCTTAGACAAAGTATCTTAGGTCTACTTGGTTTGCAAAGGTGTTCCAAAACACCTTGACCATTATGATCTGATATAACCTATGAGGGAAATGTTCCTTGTAATAAGATAATGAAGCCTTTTCAGCATGTGCTGCGGTGTTTTGTTGGACCAGGCTGTACCATTAAAAGAACTTGCAGGTTTAATAAACTGCAGATAAGGGAGTTTTAGCTCAAGCTGCTGTTGGGGAGCTTATGACTTGAAATGGTGCGTTTCTATGGGACTGTTACCGGCTCAAGCTTAGCTCACATTTTTAGCGAGCTGGGGGGAAGAGAGAATGAGACTGCTGAGATCAGCAGCACAGAGTCGCTATAAGTGAAAGGAAAGGAGAGAGCTGCGCAGAAATTGCTTATAGATTTATTTTTGTCAAAATTGGAAATGGCCCCTATGTGTTTTTCTCACTTTATCCTCTCTCTCTCCTTCAAGTTCTACACCCTCTGCATTTTTAGTATTATGCCTAAATCTATAAACCGTATGTGTATGTGCTACTTTCAGCAAAATGTGTTAAATAGAGGGTAAATGGCAGTGCGCGCACACACTCTTATGTTTGACAGCAACGGGGATAAATGTCACTCGTGACAATGTGTGTGTCGTGCCAGAGAGATGCCCTTTTCCACAACGTCCCCCTACGACCCCTCCAGCACGCTCAGGTCTCAATATGGTGTCAAGTGCTGGGACCTGCACATCTATATGCATGTTCACACCTTTGTGCACACATACAGATACGCAAGCATGTGGAGGAGGGCCGCTGGAGTCCTGGAGCGGAGAAATGCTGACGGAGTAGGATGTGATTTCAGGATCACTGTGTTATGCCGAACTTGATGCCTGCTAAACAACTTCTCCTCCTGTGCAGTTTAGCTTTTGTGGCTTCCTGCTCAACCTGAGTATTTTTGGTATATATCATTGTCTCTAGAGTAGTTTCTATGGAACAAAAATCCTGCCTAAAGTATTTGAAGTAAAAAGCTTGCAATTAACAGTGCTTGCATTTTAATGCATTGTATTTTCATGACTTGCATTTTTATGCACTGCATTTTAACATGGTTGTATATTTACGTAGTGAATATTTCAAACGGAAACATTTCACAA
>JAUMHE010000067.1:15830379-15848172 GCA_032359235.1 Enteromius mattozi
AAAATGCAAGCACTGTTAATTGCAATGCTTTTTTTTTCGATTTGTGGAATTCAACAAGCTTTTTATTTCAAATACTTCAGGCAGGATTTTTGTTCCATAAGTTTCACCTTCGCCTCGATATTTTGTTGTTTTTTATTTGTGAGTGTAGTCACAGTAATCTCCACAAGACATTATCTCTGTCCGCAGTAAGGATTTCTCTTTCCTCTGGCTTTTCTCGACACCATTCTTTAGTTTATCTCATAGTATTTGTCATGTTTTGTAAATAAACAGCTCCTAAATAATGATGTCATATAAGCCATTAACATGGGCCTTTAGCCATAATAAAAGGTGCAATCCATATTGCAAACGGCCATGGCGAACACTTAATTAATCTTAATTGCCTGCCAGTCGGAACAGCCTGCGGAGTCCACGTCATTACTCTAAACGACTTCTCCTTGCAAAATTGCACACACAAGATTTTTTTTTTCTTGTCCGTTCTCCCTGCTTGACATGATGAAATGCAAACCCTCCCCTTTAGCCTTCTATCAGTCTGCTTCCTATCCTAGCAATTCCGGAGGACCAGGAAAACCTTTCGAAAGCTGCCAAACAGCTTTGGCTGTTGGTGGGGAGGCTATTTGCCATTGTGGTCCAGGCGGAAGAGGGATGGGGGTAGGGGGATGAATCGGGTTGAGAAATGGTTCCTCCTCAGTCCTTATCACTGTGCCGCACACCTGCAGTCCTTATGGTGCAGTGCTCCTAATTGCTTTCCTCCCTCAACCTCACTCCGCAAGGCCTGCTCCCAATATCAGCCCATGCCTCACATTTCTGGATAACTGCCTCTCTTGTCTATTAATGCTGTCAAAGACATAGATTTATGGGTCTTGCCATGTGGCTTGCAGGAAAGGGTGCAAAGAATTGTCTGTGCCTCTTATGTAGGTGCCATGTTGCTGCTGCCCTTGTCTGGAATAAGGATGGACAGTTATCTTTTAGTGTACCACTTTCTTGTATACCATGGTATATCAACAACTGTAGGACCCATAGAAATGGTTTATGAGAGTCCTTGACCTGCAGGACAGTGAAAAGCTACAGGTTCCCCAAACCAAAATATTCTTGTTTTCAGATTTGCAAATAAACAGGAGGTACATGAGAAGATAGGCAGGTGAGGTAAGGTGACTAAAAGCTGTAAACTCCACAGTGGTTCTTCTGGCCTGATCTAATTTTCATTTTGCACATGGCTGCCTCATAAAAGGTTAATACAGAAGATTTTAGAGAAAGTCAGACCAATGCTTTTTAAAATCGCCCTCAGAATATGCAACATCTGCCCGGTCGTAATGACACCTGTGCAGTGTTTTCCTCCCAAACAGAAGCAAAACCCATTACTGGTCCCTTAGCTACTTACGTCAGACCAGTCATTGAGAGGTAATTTGGAAACACTATGGGGCCTGAAGATGGATAGTTCTCAAGACCTCTCTCTGGTCTGAAAGTGTCGTAATAGTCCTGTCTCTGTCTGGAGGTCCGTGGGAGGCTTCTGTAATGTGTAGAGTTCAGCTCTGGTGTGCATTGAAAAGCACTTCTTCCCTGTAGGATGATACATAGGGACAAAGACTGTTTCCACTCTGGCTGGAGTAGATGAGAGAGGTAGGGTACTGTGGGCTTTCAGGAATGCCTATTTGTCAGGGCTGGAGAAAATGGCTGCCCCCCTTAATTCTTGTTCTCTTGCCTCCTCTTTCTCTCACAAAAGCACTCTCCAAGTGCACTCATGTTTTTGTTTTTTTTTTTCCAAAGAATATTACTATATGAAGTGAGAAAGAAAAAGAGAACTAGATGAGAGGGTGTCTTTAATGATAGCTATACTTCTAGGGTCCGTCCAGGCACAGCTGAGAACATTAAGCATGGCACGCAGTGACTGACCGCGGCATCCGCGTCCACAAAGCGTAACTGTATCCCTGCTATTTTAGGCACTTGGCCTAGGCTTACGTACCACTCCCAGTGGCAGAGCTGGACAAGATAAAGCAACAGAAACAGCAGCATTTGGAGTGGCTTCTTTATGATCTGGCCTCGAGGTCAGGAGGGGTCTAAGGTCTGCCAGTTGGCAGCGCCCTCAGTGGTGATAAATGTTCGGGAACTCTTTGGGTGACGCCAAATTTCTCATCATTAATCCAGGCCATTATAAGGCCTTTTCCACCGTCATTGATCCCACAGTTCCTATCCCCCCAGCTGACGCAGCCCCTCCAGAGAGGGAGGGTGGGGGGTGGCCTAGGTCATTGGTTATCGAGGAAGGAGGATCGAGATCAAGCCTCTGGCAGTGTGTCAGCAGCAGCCGGAAGGTACAGGAGTGCAGCAGATGTTGTGAAGTATCTTCCATTCGCATACAAATTTGAGTTTGCTGACAGTGGAAGTGTTGTTCGGTAAAGCTGACTTTGAGGGTTTAAAAGCTTTCAGAGTTTGACCATATGTCACCAGAATGTAAAGGTCACCCTTTATGCTACGAGGGAAAGCTCAGAGACAATGTGGTAAATTGCAGAAAAATAATCTGCATGTTCAGACATGATTTGAAGAAAAGCATATATTGAGAACATCAGTATTCTGAAACTGTAAATTTCCAGTTCACAGCTACTGCTCTCTGATTCCTTTGAAGTGTTTGGCAGAGAGTGAAAGAGCAAAAACCAACACTCTGTAATATTTGTTCTGCAGTCTTTCTTTCTTTCTTGGCTTTCTCCTCCATTCCTTACTTTCATCTTTTTTTTTTTTTCTTTGATGGCTGCATCTTTTTGGTTTGTTCATTTTTTGCTTTCTTTGGTTCTTTTTATTTTTTGTCTCCTTCGGCCCTTTTCATTCATTCATTCATTCCTATTTTGTTCCCTTGCTTCTTTTTCTTTCATTGTTTATTCTTACATTCCTTCCAGCCTACTGTACCTTCCATCCATCGACCCATCCATTCATATGCTGAGTTTTGATTCTCGCCATCTTTTCCCCTCTCTCTCTCCCTCCCTTTTTTTTTCTCTTTCACCCTCCATCTCTCTCTCGTTCTTTCTCATTCGTTCTTCTGCTTGCACAATTATATCAAATAAAACAAAGGAAAGTCTATCAGCTGTGAAATTGCTGATCATCAAGGCCTTCATGTCTCCACCCACTATAGGACGTGAGGGATTCCAGAGAGGTGTAAAAAGAGAAGAAAAGAATGAGGGAAGTGGATGATTTTTGTCCCCCAGGGTCTGTCTGCTACTCAAGAGTATCTCTTGATCAAGAGTAGCCCCTTCTAATTGCCCAGCTTTCAGGACAGATGGAAGGTTTCCTCTGCCCTGCAGGGGACATACTGTATTTAGCACTGCAAACTGTTGCTTCAGTCTTCTTCTAAATGCAGACACCAAACCATTTTATGAGAGAAATCTTAATTTGCCTCTTTAATCTCTGTGATACTTAAAATAATGCTTAAATAATGTTTTATCCCTTTTAACAAGCGAAAGTAATGGTCTTTGGTGTTAAGTCAAAACAAAGAGAAACTGAACCTTTTTGTGATCTGTCGACACTCCAGCAGAGAACGGCCTCACGGTGCAGGTGTTTTTTGGAATGGAATGTGTCTGTTTGTGTGCACGTGCATGTGTGTGTGTGGGTCAGCTAGCTGGTGTAATTACTCGGATCACTGAGCATGAAGGTGGGGCCATGCTCTCCTGTCAGTAGTAGGTCGTGGCCAGCAGCTGGGGAGCTAATACTCCTATCAACAGCTGTGTAATCACAATCCTGTAGTCCAGCCAGCCTGGACACGCTTACCTGCCAATACACAGCATTCACCAGCCCCTGGACTCCAACTCCCATGATCCTTTGATGCAATTGCAGGTGCACACTCAATAGACAGAGCAGGGAGCTCTAATTAGAGGCCTGCACATGAATTGCTTGACTGTTGCTGGAGATTTTGCTGGAAGCACAGCTCCAGAGGTCACTGTGTTTCCCTGAAAATGAATGCGGACAGAGGGGTTTTGATTAGCATCGATTTGCACCATTCCCATTCCCGAGACCTATTCATATGTCTCTAATTTCGAAATCTCAGGAATTTCAAAACGAGCTAGCAGGGGACATTATCTGGAGTTATTGCCTTGTAACGGTTGATCCCATCTTTTCATTTGTTGGCAGAGGCAACGGTCACGGTAGCTGGTGGGTTCTGTGGTCTCGGGGAAGATGAAGACATTAAGGGGAGGTGTTGCTTTATTACTTCACTGTTTCCCTAATGGAAGAAAAAAATTAAATTAGCTGCTAATTTGCACTGATGTCTCTGGTGGCAGGAAGTTGCATGTCGTGTCAGTTTCTATTAGAAGAAGCTCTGTCACTTTTTTTCATGTGATATTTCCTTCTGACTGAACAGTGAATAGCGCATGCTGCGATTGACCTTTTCAGGAGACACCATGATGTTTGCAATATTAAATAAATTGTCAGTATCTTAAACGATGTGAAGTAATTAAAAAGCGCTTGTTGTTCCACTCATCATGTTCGTTCAATATTTATTTTAAATTGTGATTTTCGCCTTCTTTGCCATTTCCAGACAGCTGTCTCTTTGATCTCAGCCCATATTTCTCATCAGCAAATCTCACCATTTCATTAATTGACTGTCTGCGGGTGTCTTAACATGCTCAATGCGATGACTGACGCTTTTCACTACGATGAGTATCATAAAGATAATTGCGCTGTGTTTAATAAGATTAGCCGCGTCCTATTTCCGCTAACAAATGTCCCACATTTAATTCCTTGAATGCAAGCACACGCAATTTGTGTTTAATCTTTATGCATTTGTATAGTTATGTTAAAGATGTAAGGGAGGTGATATGGGGTTTAGGCATCTTTCACTCAGAAATGTCTTGATAAAAACAATGACCCATGATTGGATGTTGAGGTGCATGAAAAGTAAAGATCGATTTCCATTTACCCCCCATTAAGAGTCAGACATCTGGAATATTGCCTGCATATCAGACGTGTGTCATCTGTTTTACATTCAGGAGCTTTAACGGAGGCCTTTCCTCCTCCGCCCTGTCAGAATAACTTCACTCGCTCGTTTCTGGAATGTGAGCTCTCTGCCTGCCTTTGACAGATGAATAGAAATCAAGCTGCATTGTTTGATAGGTGCTTGGAATTGTTTCCCTTCGTCGCTAATAGGGGTTCTGCACGTTGAATCTGTCTTTGTGTAGGTTTCTCAAGTGTGTGTGTGGTGTATTTCTCTGTCTGTCTGTCTGTCTGTCTGTCTATTTCTATGTGCATTTTGTGTGTTGCGTTTTCCTCTGTGTGTGTTTCCCTTCGGGTCGGCGGGCCGCCCCATGTCATGTTGTTGTCAGTCAGGAGCTGCAGGCCAAGCGTGGAGACGGAGAAGGAGACAGAGGAAAGCATGAAAAATACATGATAATCATGCCGCCACAGTGAGCACAAAGGCCTAATTGGGAAAGAGGCTCTTTTCCCCTGTTTGTGCTGCTGTAGCAGCCTGCGGGCTCCAAAGCTCCGGCTCCGCAGAGAGATGCCACGCTGCGACTCTATTACAATCCTTTACTTTATCTTATTTATTCAGACACAGCTTTTTGCATAGGGATTGACAACATTGTTTTTTAAAAACCCTTTAAAAACAACAACAAAAAGCAAAGGCAAGCAATGAGCATCCAAAACAAAATGTTTGGTGTTGCTGTTTTGTCTTGTTCGCTCTTTTTTTCTTCTGGTTTGTTATGTCTGCGTTAAGCTGCAACAAACAACTATTTCGAAAACTGAACACTTTGATTCAGTTCTTTCTTTAATTATTTCTTCCAATCTAAATAATATATGCCATTCATTTTCAAAATGGGTTAAAATGGTAACATCTAAATTGATTTAAAATAAAACTACAAACCAAGTGTTAACTGCCAAGTTGTGGTTTCTGAAATTTGTTGTGGTTTATTTTCGTTTTGGATTAATCTGAGTTTGATTGATTCATTGTTGCATGCTTAATTTGATTCTGGATTTATGCCAATATGAAAAGTAATGTTGTTTGGTTTTATGATAAAATGTAGAGCCTCGTGCTTTGGCCTGCGCAACTACTGCGATGAATGTATAAATAAGGAGTAAAAGAATGAAGGACATTTTTGCTTACCCTCCGCCTCTGTCTCCACCCCTCCATTCTTTCATCCATTAAACCCGGCCAAGCCCAGACGGCTGTCCCTGCAATGCCTGATTATAAAACAATGCCTTATCAGAAGCGCATTCTCCTGCCATAAATCAATTAGAGGCCGTGTGCGGATCCGCCAAGCTGCATGCAAAACTCACCGCCTACTGACAAACACACACGCACGCGTCCCCTGCAGCCCCCTCTGAGAGCAGCCAAATTAATAACAGTAAGTGGATAAAACCCTGGGTCACACCAACATCTCAGTGCAATTCCTGCATGTGGATTAAAGTGCAGCTGGAGAGGGATGACTGAACCGATTCCACTCTCCCTTGATTCCGTTTGATTCACATGCTAATGGTAACTGAAAAAAAAAAAAACAGGACTTTATTGGCATTTCAACCCCAAGTATTTTGCTGCTCCTGGAAAATCTGCTTCGGAAAATGTAGAGTTAGCAAAAATGCAATGTCGGTTTGGAGCTCAAAAGACTCCTTGTTGTTTTTTAGGAGACTAGCGCTTTAGTAAATGCACTTTTTCTTTCTTTTAACTGGACATCTTGACATTTAATATGGTTGGTTGCGTGCTTTGGTCATAACAGTGTCCTTCATTTGTCCTGCAGGAGACGGGCAGGTCATGGTACCTGATTAAGTGTGCTTGTGGTCTGAGAGACCTTGGGTTCCTGTGGTCCTCCAAGGCTTTATGTCATGCTTTATTCCTCGTCATAAATCCTGTTGAAGGATGGCTCAGACTCTCAGACAAGCTTTTTCATCTCCTCTAACCTTCCATCCCACTTGTTTTTTTCTCATCATTTTGAAATTAAGACATGGTTCTCCCAAGGTCAGCAGAAAACTCACTCTGCTTCTTCATGTTTGGAGTATTCTATCTGTCCATTTCTGTTCCTCCTTTGTTGTTGTGCTGTTCTTTTCTATTCTGTTTTCACTGCTCGTGGCAGTTGTTGCCAGCTCTCCGGGGAGCCGATGGCCCTCTGAATCGCCACGGGAAAGAGGGAAGAGGTTGTTACTTTAATTTTCTCGGGCAATGTCAACAAAGGGCAGAGAAATAAGAGTGGGGGTGGATGCCGAAGCTTTGGCATTGCATGATTTCCAGACCTCTGTGTTCCTCAAGTTCTCTTTAATGGCTTTTCCAAGCTGTCTGTTGGATAGAGGGCCATCTACTCTGACGGACAGGACAAATGATATCGGGGATGAGTTTAAAACAGTTCAACCTCTCACCCCTGTTTGTCACCCCGTGTGACATGCAGTTTCGGGGGCCGGCGCGAAGACGAGCGAATGATATGATGTGTCGAAGGGTTGGGGGTCAACTAATCCAGCAGCCCAGCATGCCAGCAGTCTCTCACGCACGACTGCCTTTCAATAAATAAAAAATGGAGAACGTGTCTCGCAAATGTAATATTAACCTCCCCATCTCCAGAGAGAGAAAGGCAGGGTTTGGTGCACATGCACGTCTCTGGTTTAGAGGCGAAGACACACTGTGCTAATGGAAACACACGCTCTTAGTGTTTTGAAGATTACCTTTAAGGACTTCAGCCTCTAGAGAGGTAGGGGGAGGGAATCTGTGCACCTAAGAGATCCTGTTTGAACCCGACGACTACCTATTGCATCTTATTCCTGAAGCAATTACGCATTTTTGCAACCCGCCGCCCAACGCAATCGAAAAGGTCGTTTTCTGAGGGAGGAGGTTGAAAGGTTTGAGATGCAGCCTTCACCTGGAGTTGACAGACCACAGTGGCTCGGCTGTCTCCTGCATCGCTGCTCAACCATCCACATCCCCTCGCATGCCTCTCTGCTTTTTTTTAGGAGATAGCCAATTGGTTACGGTGCCTTGGAGAAAGCAACTGACCTCTGGAACTGAATTTTTATTATTCTATTTTTCAATAAGCCAGAACCGTTCCTGTTCAGTGTCTCCCGGAATGAAGCCATAAAAACTATTCCAGTCCCTGCTGGAATTCATGTTAATATTATAATTGCGAGAGATAAAATGCTCTGGCATTTCAGAAATAATATTAATGGAGACCTTCAAGTAAAAAAAAGAAATAAAGAAGAAATCAAAAGAACAAAAAGAAGACCGTTCCCGGGCTTTATCTTCAACTTTCATTACCGTGTAGTTAATGGAACGATGGCTTGGAGAGAATGTTAATTACCGATTCACTGGTTTTGACAGAAAGAGAATTTAACAATGCATTTAACATTAGAAGAAGTTATTTTCTCATTGTTTTCCCCCTCCATCTGTAAGCAGTGATTCACTCTGTTGAAATTAGCTTTGTCACATTGCTGTCCTTCATGATTTCCTGCTTATCAACCAAGACAAGTAACGCACAGCTGTCCCATCCTGCATTTTAATTTCTTTGTAATAATTCCAGAGCCATCAGAAGAGAAATAAAATCAAATGCAATACTATTTATTTATACTAAAGACTTGAAAATACACTATTGTTAGCTTTGTGTTTTACCGGCACTTTGCAAACTGACTCTTTAACCCATAATTCTTTAATTCTGTGGACAGTTTTTATCTTGATTTATCTGTTTTCCGTGTCTGTCTGTGATTCTCCTCATCCATTATTTAATCTTTCTTCAATAATGAAGAGCAAACACAACCTCTTCATTTACTGACTCCGAAATTGTGCAGACCTGCATTGTCGTGAGTGTGTGCTAAAGCGAAAAATGGCATACCTGACTACGCCCTAATTGCATCAGGCCCAGAAATAGATTTGACATGTTTTCCAATTGTTCACGTTGGAAGTGCAAACTCTGTAGAAGAAGTCATACGCGGCTTCAAAGCTTCCAGAACGTAGATCAAAGGCTCTCTGGTTTGCTGACTAACTAGCCTGCCTTTTTGACGTGCATATATTTAAAATCAATTTTATTGAAGCGACGCAAAAATAAATAAATAAATGCACAGTCATTACACCCACACAAATCCATTTACATCAACAAACCATTCCCATGATTGGTGTCGAAGAGCGATCAGGCGAACCGTACGACAGCGTTATGCCCTGGTGCATGCTAAAATGGAGTTGTTTGTGAGTGCACTTCGATGTGTAGTTTGAACACCGCCCTTCAAAGTTGCCATATCGAGTTGGCGTTCCACCGTTCTCCGCATCAGTGCTGACCTTGTATGTATTATGAACGCTTAACAGACCCCTGCGGCATTTAATCTGAATACAGAAAGAAATGCTTTGCCATTTCAGAATTGTTATGAATCCAATGTCATTCCTAAGATGTGCATAGGTATAGAGAGAAGCTAAAAAGGAATCCTTCGGGCTGGATTGCGGATTTTAGTGCCGGGGCTTTAATGGCGGATCATGCTTGAATATGCAATGCCTCTCCCTCTCTCTTTCATTCCCGTCTCCCATCTCTTCCCCTTCATTCAACTTCAGACAGATTTTCTGCCTCGCTGACATTCCTACAGCAAAAAGCCCAAGCGAGGAGTCATTCAAGGTCAAAAAGGAGGGAAAGAATTACGCATTCACAGAAAACTGCAAGCTTTGTTGTTGTCAACGATTCCCTGATAATTCACACCTAAGAGAGCTCAGTCTCTCGTCGAATATCATTCTCTCAAATTAAACCCACTCCAGACGTTTCTGTGTTTACTTTCTACCTGACTCCCCCTCATGCTAATCTTCTTGGATTTAGCATGGTATATCAGCCAGAGCTTTTCTATTCAAGCAGCGAACAACTTTTAAATCCCTCTTAAAGACTTGGGAATTCCTTGGGCTTAGCTCGATTAAAGCAGATAATACCGATAATGGCGGCCAACACCGTAATTATTACGAGCGGCGCATATGTTTGTCCATCGCCGCCTGAAAGGCTCTCATTTCTGCTTCATCTTGGGTTGTATTCTAGATCGTGCCTTTGGTTTTAAGGGAGGGATTGTGTTGGGAATCCCCTGCTGTCATAAAGAGAGGCCTGGCTTTTCATTTATTCATTTGTTCGAGTCGTCCATCCATCCATACCTGTCTTTCCTTTTCATATCCTCTCATTTGAAACGGGTCACACAGGGAATGGAAAAAGGTCAATGCATTTCTCTCTCCCTCTCTCTCTTCTGAAGCTTTGTCCTTTATATCCATTCTTGTCATTGACCGGCCTGCCGATATTGATTGGTTGGAGAGGAAAGGGTTACTTCAGAGAGAGGGAGAGGCTGTTTTGGAGCCCGGGCTAATATGCAGATAATGTCATTAGCACAGTGGCGCTGCTCTCCGGGGCCCATCGAGTTCCTGTCGGAGGCTGTTAGCTTGAGACGCCGTGCTGACAGCTCTTGTCCGGAGTCCGTGTAGAGCCCAGCATAAGTCCGTTAGGCTTTCAGCACCCTGCCTGAGCTGTGTGCATGTGTGCGTGTGTGTGTTGCCATTAATAGGCCATTCTTCCATAAATACGCATGTAGACACTCTCAGAGGTGATAACACAGCTAAGCCCCTGATGAAAAACTTCTTGACACATAGTTGACGCTGGGCTAATACCACATGCTTTGTCATGGTGAGGGTTTCAGCAGGCCTGTCGCATATGGGTGTTTTGGTCCCTGGTGCTGATGGCTTTCCAGGGAACGTTTGTTCTTTGAAGACAGTTTTCTTTCTGTGCTAATCCATTGTGGACAATAATAACCAGGCAGTTAGGAAAAAAAAGATATTTTAGTGTACATGGACAAATATACACAATAATAGTAATACAAGAAAACCAGCTGGATTCAGCACTGAACAGCTCCTGACATACAGTATGTATGTAGAGGTATGCATCTCTCTCTTTCTGAGAGTGTGTAACCACAGACTCCGAAGCCTCTTGTTGGAGAGTTTGTCTGCGATTAGTCCTCAGATCAAGATGAGATTAAGCTCTGCTGAGTAAACCGTATCGGACTGCATTCGCTGACCTTCCCTCAGCTCCATAAAGTTCACGCTCTATCCCAGAATTCACTGCTGTTTTCACACATGTGGCTGAAATGTAATATAAAGACCTTGACTTGTGTGTTTTATTCAGTCTGTTGGTGTCTGTAGTCTTGTCACAAATGTTTATTATTTTTTTTTCTTCCATGTGCTGTTGCTGTGCACCTCTCTGTGAAATGGCTGGTACAGGTGAGTAAATTATTTATTTATTTACTTAAAAATTATTTTATTAGTTCATTTTATGTTTATATATATATATATATATATATATATATATAATTATTTTTATTTTATTTATTTATTTATTTATTTTTGAGCTTTTGTGCTGTCTTTTGCCTGGGAATAGATGTGAGGCGTTTTTAATATTGCATGTTACTTTCAGTATTTTACCTTTTGTTGTTCTTTCTGTATTTCTGTAACTACTTTATCTAAAATGTCAGCACTTTTGTTTTGCTGCCTTGCAAGCAAGCACAGATAGTTCCTAGCTAGCTTTATTTTCTCATGCACCTAGAAGAAAGGATAAAAGGGGAGAAGATACAATCGCTTTTTCTCTCAATTAAACTGACAGACTTTATCGAATCAACCAGAACTTTGCCCTCGAGAACTAGCCTACACACTTTTTTTTGTGCATTTCTACCGTGCCTGGCAGCTTCCATTGCGCTTGCAAACACAAGCATTGTGGCATCTCTCGTTTCACGGCCGTGTGCCGGTGCAGATAATTTTGTCAGCTCGAACCGACCGCACACTGTTTGTTAGGAGAGCCCATCCTGCCCCGTTCCACCCACACAAGGTGGGTTAATTAGGGACAAATTCTCACCCAAGACATCTCCAGGAGAGCATATGTGTGCAGCCCCTGCGGGACGCATGCGTGTGTGTGTGTATGTGAGAGTGACAGGGACATTTACATGCTTTAATGATGAGTATGGAACGGGTGCTGTCAGCCCACCTAATGAGTGTGTGTGTGCACGTGTGTGTGTTTAGCCCAGGGGCAAAAGGGGGTTGCATCCTACGTGATCCCCAGGCTGGCATCTGTCTGTCCCTGCACGCACACACACACAGACACACACCATTACGGATTCAGCACAAGGCTAACGGCACAATCCTGTCGCCCGCATGCCACCACACACCCCATAATGATCACACATCGCCTGTCTGCCTGTCTCCCGAAGGCTGAATTTGAATAAACACGCATTCCAGGCAGTTTATTTTATAACACCTGTTTTAGATGCAGTATTGCTATAATGCATATATTTGCATATTGTCAGGAGAGAATTTTCGAATTTTGTTGAACGGATTTAAGGATGAAGTATGTAATTTTTGGACAGTTCTCAGCTGAATATACAAAGTCATTTCTAGGTTTATTACAGTAAAAATATCAAAACTTTAAGTCCTGTCAAAAAATTAATATGGCAGTACCCTGACTAGAAGCATATAGAGTGAAATTGAGGCAGTCATTTGTACATTAGGTGATAACACCTCAGATTTGATATGGCCCAGTCTTTTTAAATATGGTAAAATGTGTTAAAACTGAGCTAAAAGTAGATTCTTTTGGCTTGTTGAGATCTTCCATGTGTTTTCTTTCTCAAGCACACTTTCTGTATCAGTGAGTAATTGCTTTGTGTTTAGCTGTAGGGCTTTTTCCGTCTGTGTGTATGTGTCCATGAGACAGCTCGGAGTGTGAAGAAGTATTGGAGTCTTAGATGAGTGGTAATGGCATCCCTGTTGACCGGTCGACTCTCGCAGGAGGGCACATTGAAGACCAAAGAGTGCTTGATTTTTTAAGACTGGGTGAAATAATACAGCAAATGAATGGAAGCACATATATATATATATGTATCTTCCTGTCTTGAATGCACAGCCGCAAACCTGTATTAATGTACTCACAAGGGCCTCCCATTGATTTTTAGTGTCTGTAAATTAGGCTAATTATAATTATTATAGATTTAATTTTTAAATATGAAGTTAGACAATAACCACTTTAAATGGTTAAATTGCTGTGAAATTGCTAGATTAACTTGTCTGGTAAAAGTACCTCATCTGTTATTCAATGAGTTTCTGTTTTTATGCGTATTATCTTGCTAATAAAAATTACTTATGCCAGCCTAGGCTGGTTTGCTGGTCTTATCTGGTTTAAATCTTAAAACCTGGTCAGGATGGGGGTTAACTAAAAAGTGGCAAAAAAAAACAACTTTAAATCCAGACCAACTTGAACAGACTGGTAAAACGAATCAGCTTAGGCTAGTTTAAGTGTGTCCGAATTAAAATTTGGGACTTTGTGTCTTTTGTCAGAACATGTTCAAGATGCTAATATTACATCATTCTTCATTTATAGAATCAATATTGAACTTCTCATGCTATTTTAATATAATTTAAGCTTTTTTTCAACTACATCACTGAACTTTAACTAAAAAGTGTTGTTAAATTCTCGACGGTTACCATTTTGTCCTTTATGCTGTTTTTATGTATTTGTTTATTCCTTGAAACTCCCGAAGACCATACAGACAAGTTGTACTATATTTCTGAGGACATTTTTTGAGCTTAGCTAAACAAGTGCACAGTCAGCCTCAAGAGAACAGATACACTCTGCGCTCTGAATGAAAGCTCTTGTAAAAGCTGAAGATTGGCAGCTCTTCCAGCAGACAGCAGTATTGATTCCAGGGTGAGTGCTGTCCATTGAGTTAAACTCTGTCTTAGCGTGTTGAGGGGAGGTTAAGGCTGCTCAATATGGAGCATCATTAGTAGATCTATCAGTGTCCTAAAGGACATGCAAACTGCAGAGCGCTCGGACAGAGAGGGGGCCCGCTGATGGACCCGTTTGCCCCGGGCTGTGTCCCTAAGGTCAGAGGTCAAGTCACTAACCTGACTAAATGCACTTTCTGTCATTATATGCATTAGTGAAGGGGTTTGTTCAGATTGTCTTTAGTAGAGGATGCCACCCATGATGTGTGTGGGCGTAAATGAATGTGTTTGCTGTCCATTGCGTTTTCAAGGTCAGATGTCTGACCTTCCTTTAAGCGTTTGTATGATGCCTCTATTTCTTTGTGGCAGTACCATGGCTCAGATATATATTGGGATTTTACAGTGACAGCTGTTCCACAGTAGCCTTACAAAAAGTACCATAGTAGTGCTGTGGTATTTATCAGTATTGTTACCTTGTAAAGTATGTTTAATTACAATATTCATGTAACATGGTGCAAAAAAAAAGTAAAAATATATATATATTATATATGCATTATTTATATTATATAAAAGGCCTATTTTATATATAAACAGCATTTTTTTTTTTTCAAATATATACATGCATGTGTTTGTTTGTATTTATATATACATAATACATATGCACAGGACACACACATATGTAAACAAAAACTTTTATTTTGGATGTGATTAATTGCAATTAAACATTTGACAGCACTGGATATTATATTTATATTATATTTATTTATTTAAAATAAATGTATTATTTTCCATGGTATCACTACAATATTTCTTTATTTTTTTTATTATTTATTTTTGTTCTTTGTTATTATTATTATTTGTTTATTATTCTGCAGCAGACGTATCTCCATAGTTATTTACTATAGGAACACCACGATTGTTTTTTGTAAGGGTCCCAGGATATTATCATATGTTTTTGTATGTTTTATGGTTATTTTTGTAAAGCATATAAGAAGCTAAAAGTGCTAAGGATTTGTATACTCTGTGTGTTTTCTGTACACAGTCTCTTGCTCGTCTCACACACACACTCATGCGGGCGTGCGCCCCCGCAGCACTATGTCACCCTATAGCGGGTGTGTTCCAGGTCCCCCACCACATCAAGATCCCACATCAGAGCTCAGATCTCCACAGATCTGCTCTCTCTCTCTCTCCGTCCTTCCCTTCTTCCATCAGCCTCTGCTTCTCCTGCCTTAATTATACCACTCCAGTCCACCAGGCTGTCATTTATAAAGCCCAAAACACTGTAATTAAGTGCTGTTTTTACAGTACCTCATAAATAATCCAGCCCTTCTATGGCTCGACTCTTTACAGACCTCTATACAGCGTTTCTGGACGTACCTCCCAAAATAATTCAATCACCCTTATTTTAGTCCTTGGCTTTAAAGGGTCACGCTTTACTGTGCTGTCTCCTGATTGGCCAGACTTTTGTGTAGCGCTTGTACTTTTTTTCTTCCTGTCATGAGGAAATGTTTCCAACCATGGTGAACATGTTCTGGTTCCTGTTCTCAATCTGCTGAGCAGTGATGTAATTAATGACTCTACCAGCCAAAGCCACAGACTCAAGGAAAATATAACCATATGGCCCGAGAGATTGTACATTTAGATGAAATTTCCTCAATCCCTATTGCTTGTAACTCTTTGTTACGCTTTTTGTGACATATTTTTGATCGTTCTGAGTTTAAATGCTTATTGGATGAGCTATTTTCGCCTGCGTATGAACCCGAGTGTAAACGCATGTCCTTGGCTGTGTTCATGCGGTCAGATGGAAGTTCCTCAAACATTCTTTGATCTGGATTTCTGAGCTTTGAGACAAGCCGCTACCTGCAAGAATCCAAAACATAAAGTTGCCTTTGATTTTCACATCTGGCTTCTGAAGCCTTTATTTATAATTGATGCATTCTTTCAAGCACCATTTCAATGTCTTACCAAAAAAACAGTACATGCTGCTTTATGAGTAATTTGTCATTCATGTGTAACATTTATGCAATTTTAACTTTTAATTATTATTTTATTTATGTCTTTTTATGAAGGCATTTCATTTGATTATTTGCTTTATTAGTAGTATTTTTTTCTTTTACTTTTTTATTTTTCCCTACATTTTTTTATTTTATATTTTAATTATTTATTTGTTTATTTCTATTTATTATATGTATGTATTTATGTATTTAGTTAAATAATTGCTCTATTAAAATAAGATAAAAAAATACAGCAATGTAAAATTTTGAAAATAATAGTTATTATTATTATTATTATTTTAAAATCAGTAAAAATCAATGTTTTTTCTTTTAAACATAAGAAAACAAACCAGTCTCTGTGTTCTTTGTGGACAGATGCATATCAATGGCAAGTTTTTTTATTTTTCGTTTATTTATTATGTTTTAAATCAATGGCATGTTTAGACTTACAAAGAAGTCTCTCTCTCTCTAGCTCTCTCTCTGTATATATATATATATATATATATATATATTTCTCTCCGTCCATGTTGAGAATATTCACACTCAGCACTTCACCTCTTTTGTGAGAACTGGTGTTCAACTACATGTCAGAAACAAAAGGAGAGAAAATAAATGTTTTTCCTTTCTTTCTAGTACTGATGAAAAGATGTCAAAAGGGCAGCACGGTGAAGCCTCTAGATAAGGGGGAACTTTAGTTCAGAAGGGTAAAAGAAGGATGGAGAGCCCTGTTTCGGAGACCCTCACAGACAATTGTTCATCTGCCTGGAACATAGAGGCATGAAAACACACACACACACACACACACACAAACCTTCCCAGCACCCTTTCCCAGCCTGTGTCTGATTTCCTTCACTTTAGACCACCCAGACACTCCTTCAGCACCATTTACCCCGAATAGACTGAGAAAAAGTGTTGGAGGCAGAGACAACTTTTTCATGCTGTCGTCGTCATTTTCTCATATGGTGAGAAGTTTCGTTTTTTGTTTTTTCTTAATTTTAAAAATATTTTCAAGCTTAATGCAAAGTCAACAAATGGCAGTTTTGGGTTAGCGCTATCTGTTTTCTTTACCTAATGGCAGACGGTATTAAGGAAGGCAGTTTGGATTTTTGTCCCCCTCCCCAGTTGCATTCAGTTATGTATTATATATAAGAAGTATATGTATATGTACTAAATATTCTACTATATATTTTAAATACAGTTTACTAATATGTGTTATTTTAGTACCACTTGTAAGATCAGTTTATTTTAATAAAACTGAAATAAAATAATAACAAATAAAATAAAATATAAAAAATGAAGACACATACTCTCTGATGTTAGCTGCAGGGTTGTGTAGTGAAATCTAAATTCCTGTAATGTTCTGTCTAATCCGGAAAAGCAAAACATCTGTCGCATGTGTGTCTCTGTGTATATTTGTGCTCATGTCAGTTTTTTACAGGCACAAACACTGTTTTGAATGTGTTTTTGGTGTGGGTGTGTGTGTGTGTGAGGGCCGTCATTGTGAGGTAAATAAATAGCACTCCAGAGGGCTACAGCAGAGCTCTTGAGATGAACCTCAGAGACATTAGACCTCCCCTTACCAAGCTGTTCTCCTTAATGACAATATGCTTACCAGCTCCCCACCTCACTAGAGAGCCTAAAAGAAGCTCTCAGTGTGTGTGTTTGTGACAGTTGTTGCTCTGCTGGTCGTTTGCATGCGCTGACATGTCCTCGTCAAAGAGGAAGAGGGGGCGGGACACTACGGGATGATTACTGAAACATCTAAAAGCTTCAGCTCCCCTGAGATTAACCCCGCCCACCCACAGACACATACTGACCCACAAAAACAGCACAGATTGATATTAGGTGAAATAATGATGTGAGGGTTGATTAATTACATTAACTTATTTAGTTACGCAAGCTGTCCATGCCGCATTTAGAGAAAGTAATCTTCCTAAAGAAATTAACACAGACAGATGGGGATAGATAGATAGATCTGATAGATGGACGGATGGATGGATGGATGGATGGATGGATGGATGGATGGATGTAATGGACAGACAGAAAGAGAGTTAGATATGATATGATATGATATGATATGATATGATATGATATGATATGATAATATGATATGATATGAACAGATGGGTGTATGAT